>CAUDMG010000669.1:0-10000 GCA_958450375.1 Homarus gammarus | reverse complement strand
AGAGAAGCATCCAGACATACAAGACGTCCCTGCGCGTCCGTCACAGAAATAGTCACGTGGCCTAGTCACCTGTGCTGCGCTATTGCAGTATAACAAGTAAGTCTCATTCGATCTCAGACAGGGTTAGTTAGGGCAGTGGTAAAGTAAACTAGAGCTAACAGTGAGTTCATTTCAGGGTTTCCGTCAGAACCCACTTGACCGGAGTTGACCGGAGTTGACTGCGAGAGATTGACTGCCGTTTGAGACTGCCGTTGATGATTGAGGGTGGCGATTGTCGCCATTGGACCGATCAGTGTAGACCTGTCACTGTTTAGCGGGGAAGCAAAGGATCTCTTGAGTGAACGAGTGCTCCCGACAACTAAAACGACACGGGACCAGCATCAGCAGTGGGTGATCAGTTCTTACCACTCGGGTGCACAACACCACGTGTCCTCGGTCAGCTAGAAGTGTTACCTACTGGCCATGGACACCTGCTGGCGTTCTCTCTTCCTGCCCATGGACGCACTAGGAGTACACTGAGGCTATCTGAGTAAATTTTTGGTCACACACTGAGACCGTGAGTCTAGGACTCTAGGAGATACCTAGAGGAACATTTTATCTCCCTTATTACGGGTGTAGTTAATACCATTTCTCAGACTGATATTATCTTGACGTGTGTAGTTTAATATTTCTTAAATAATTTTGATAGTAGTGTTTTTTGAATGTTTGTGTCATTAAGTGGAACCAGAGTGATACTGGGGTTTGCTTCTTTTAATGCATCTAAATTTTCTCCATAATTCTGATCTCAGGTATAACCTTTGTTCCCCAGAGTAGTGTTTAAGTTAGGTTTGGAAGAGTGCATCTGTTGGGGGTGATATAATTTTGTTGAGTGCCCTTAAGGCCTATTCATTGTAGAGTATTTAATTTCTTATTATTTATTACCATTTCCTCAGTGACTGATATTATTTTGTTGAAAGCCCTTAAGGCCTATTCATTGTAGAGTATTTAATTTCTTATTTTTTAATACCATTTCCTAAGTGACTGATATTATTTTGTGAAAGCCCTTAAGGCCTGTTTCATGTGCGCAAGCAACATTTCTTAATACTTCAAATTTATTGTTGCCTGAGTTTCTAATAATTTCTATATCATGTATAACTTTTATTCCCCAGAGTAGTGTTTTAAGTTCAAGTTAGGAGGAGCGCACATTGGTGTACCATTATTTGATTGTGTTTGTACTGTTGGAGGGAATATAAGTGTCAAAATTTTACAGTGTGTCTCATTCATCCCAGTCACAGACGCTATCCTTCCACGGGTCACGGACAATTTATTTTGTTTAGTAGATTTAAGTGTTCTTGTGCTGGTTCGGGATTTTTCTCAAAGGGGCACTTCCACTGCCATTACCATCTATTAATTTTTAATAAACCCCAAATCAAGTGAGAAATTAAAGTCCAGTAAATTCCGACCGGTTACATATATATATATATATATATATATATATATATATATATATATATATATATATATATATATATGTATATATAAATATATAAATATAAATATATATATATAAATATATATATATATATATATATATATATATATATATATATACATATATATATATATATATATATATATATATATATATATATATATATATGTATAAAATAAAAAACCTCACCCCGCCAGGACTCGAACCCACGATCTTATGTGTGTGACAGGGGAACGTTACCTCTAGACCACTAATAAGCAGTCCTAGACTTAGTTATATTTCGCACAAAGCCTGTTCATCGAGCTTATGGCGCCGTGAACCTCCAATAGGAGACTACCTGTGCCTCGTAAGTGATCAGAGTAACGTTTTTCCATATCCTGCTTCAAAACACGAGGTTCCATATATATTTCATTTGCCCATAAGGTGCTCGGACGTTACTCTGATCACTTACGAGGCATGGGTAGTCCCCTATTGGAGGTTCACGGCGCCATAAGCTTGATGAAGAGGCTTTGTGTGAAATATAACAAAGTCTAGGACTTTTTTTAGTGTCCTAGTGGTCTATAGGTTACGTTCCCTGGTCACACACATAAGATCGTGGATTCGAGTCCTGGCGGGGTGAGGATGTTGATTATATGTAGAAGTCCGAGCGCTTTATGGGCTAATGAAATATATATGAAACCTCGTGTTTTGAAGCCGGATTTGGTAAAACGTTACTCTGATCACTTACGAGGCACGGGAAGTCCCCTATTGGAGGTTCATGGTGCCATATGCTCGATGAACAGGCTTTGTGTGAAATATAGTCTAGGACTGCTTTTTTGTGTCCTAGTGGTGTAGAGGTAACGTTCCCCTGTCACACACATAAGATCGTGGGTTCGAGTCCTGGTGGGGTGAGGTTGTTGATAATGTGTAGAAGTCCGAGGGCTTTATGGGCTGATGAAATATATATGGAACCTCGTGTTCCGAAGCCGGATTTGGTAAAACGTTACTCTGATCACTTACGAGGCACCATAAGCTCGATGAACAGGTTTTGTGTGAAATATAACAAAGTCTACGACTGCTTTTAGTGTCCTATTGGTGTAGAGGTAACGTTTCCTGGTCACACACATAAGATTGTGGGTTCGAGTCCTAGTGGGGTGAGGTTGTTGATTATATGTAGAAGTCCGAGTGCTTTATGGGCTAATGAAAAAAAAAAAAAAATATTTTATATATATATATATATATATATACCGTATATACCCGTGTATAGCACGAGTTCTTAAGACCAAATTTTTTGGCAAAAAGTTGGGGGTCGACCTCTATACGGGTAATAGTTTCGTTAGGTTGAAAAATATTTACCAGTAAACAATGGAAACGACGCACCAACGCACCACCAGCTGTGAGTGTCGGTACAGTTGCCAGGGCAGATCTCTTGCGTCATCATAGCAAGCCCAAAGTAGCCAAATGCATGGTATGGTATGCACAGGAGGATGTAAAACATAAAGTATACACGTGGGCTAATCGTGATGACATAATATGATGCGAGTCAGATCATCTACACACAGTTGCCAGTTTCAAAATTTTCCTTTTAAAATTTTAAGTTACCGAGTATTTCTTTTCCCAAATCGTTTTACAATACTGTAGGTAAAACAGTATACTATTGTGCAAATCCCACAGAAAAAAAATTAACAAATGGAGACACCAAAAATGTAAAAAAAAAAAAAATGCTGTCTGACTTGCAACACTGTTGGTAGGGTCAGGTGGTTCTAACGGTACCTGCCAGGACCCGGTAATCAAATTTATAACAATATCTAACCTCAATTACTGTAGTTTATCTGATGTAGGCAATATGAAGTAAAAAATACCGGTTAAAGTGAGAAATTGGAAGAGAATAAACAAGAAAGATGTTGGGCTATTTTTGGTAGGGCTGAGGGAGAGAGTACCAGCTGTTTGGTCTTTTTTGGCGGGAGAGTCACGCAAATATCCGTACTAGTATTTGTTTGGTGTCTTCTGTATTTTTAAAAATGAATACTTGTAAATTAAAAGTACCGTAACATTGTATTATATAAAAACTTGTCATATTTCTGGAAAATAAGAAGCAAGAAAATAAGAATACACCGGTAAACACAATTTCAACGTACGCTAAAATTAAAAGCTGCTTAAGAAGGGCCGATACAAACACAAAGCCTCCGCGACCAGGGCTCTGCCGTATCAGCTAGACAGTACACGTGTTTTTCGAATCGTTTTCAGTTAAAAAACTTTTACATCACAAGTGAATTAGGATAGAATATTATTGTAATATAACAGTTTTTAACTGAAAACCATTCGAAAAGCGATTACGGTAACATCTTTTGAACGAAAGAAAGCGAGTCATTGTTTTTGTCACGATTTTATCCCACTTTCAACTATAATACGTACGTCATTTCAGCAAAAATATTACATTTCCATATTCTCAGAAATAAATAGTAGTTTTGCTGAAACGTGATGTATTTCAATGTAAATTAGGATAAACTACATGAAAACAAAAGACTTTACCTAACCTTCCGATGTTCAAGATATGTTACTCGTATTTTTAATAGTTTTCGGTTAAAATACTGTTATATTAGTGATATTCTATTCATACTGTGGTTGATATAATACCTTCACGGAAATGTAATATTTTTTGCTGAAATGACATACGTATTACAGTGGAAAGTGGGATAAAATTGTGATGAAAACAATGACTTTGGCTTTCTTTCGTTCAAAAGATGTTACCGTAATCACTTTTCGAATGGTTTAGTTAAAAAACTGTTGTATTATATTACAATAATATCCTAATTGACTTGAATAAATATTACGATACCATATTTCTGAATATTTTCATTAAAATCCATCCAAATCATTTTCCTTGTCATCGTCTGCAGCACCAAACAGCTTCTCCCAGTCCTCTCCTTGAACAGGGCTAGAGGGTACGTGTTTTTCGAATCGTTTTCAATTAAAAAACTATTACATTGTAGGGGTATCGAGATATTAAAGTTGTCTAGCACTCAGGATGGAAGGAAACTCTAATGTGGTTTTCTTGTATAATATATAAGTTATATGATAGACAGTCTGGTGCTGGAGGTGCTGTGTGGTGAGGGGCTGCTTGGTAGAGACGTGCGGTGAGTAGCTTGTCGAAGGAGGTATGTGTGCAGGAGCTCCGTTAGAGAAGATGTTGCCTGTTGCTGGCCTCCTGGTTGAATGAAATGTTAACAGTGTGGAGCTTGCTGGAGGAGATGTTGCTTGTTCAAGAAGATTGGTCAGAATGAATCTCAATGGAGAGACAGAGCTTATATACACCCAGCAGCGGCTATGAGTCATGGTGGAAAAACCCGAGAAGTAGCCGGTGACTAGTTCCGTTGCTAGGATACGGCGGGCAATGGAATGCGGATACGCTTGGTTGCTAGGGAAGGCGGTAACAGGTGGTGCGTGGCAGCTTGTAGGGGAGAAGTCCACTACAATACTCCCCCTCCCCTCCCGGCGCGGCGGGAGGCTGGATGTTGTCCGGGTTGTGTCCCACACATA
The DNA here is from genome assembly GCA_958450375.1 of Homarus gammarus. Lineage (NCBI taxonomy): Eukaryota > Metazoa > Arthropoda > Malacostraca > Decapoda > Nephropidae > Homarus > Homarus gammarus. Next base: position 5,010 of record CAUDMG010000669.1, on the reverse strand, counting down.
ACACATACCGGGCAGGTGTATGTACGACTCGACCGCTACGTGTAACAACTCCGTCCAGTGACACAAAACCTGTGGGAGAATTAGGAGGAGAAAGAGGGTTTGGGATTAGAGGAGGTTGTACAAGCAATGGTTGTTGTGCTCCTGCTGCTGCAGGGGCTGCGTCAGGAGGAGGGTCCATGGCAGGAGCAGGTTCAGGTTCTATGACAGGAGGAGGGTCTATGACAGGAGCAGGTTCTATGATAGGAGGGAGGCTTACTACAGGTTCAGGTTCTATGACAGGAGCAGGTTGTACATGAGGGTGAAAAGAGGGTGCCCAGAAATGTCGTGGGCGTGGTGTTGCTGCCGGTGGTAACTGCGGGTGGACTGGTGCAGGCGTGGAAGGCACGCTCCAAGTCGATCTTCGAGAAGATAGTCTTGCCATGAAGTTTGTGGTGAAAGTCCTGGACATGCGGAATAGGGTACCTGTCAGGTTTGGTGACGAGATTCAGGGCTCTGTAGTCGCCACACACCCTCCACTCGCCGGGTGTTTGCTTAGGAACCATGTGAAGAGGCGATGCCCAGGGACTCCTTGAAGGGCGAATGATGCCGTCTTGCAGTAGTTTGTTGAATTCTGCTTTGGCTGTGTACAGGAGCTCAGGGCGCAGGCGGTGAGGGCGTGAAAAGACAGGTGGTCCTTTGGTTTCGATGTGGTGGAAAATTCCCGATGTAGGTGGTGGGGGTAGGGAGACTCGGGGTGAGAAAAGCTCCTTGAATTCGTCGAGCAGGGAGGAGAACTCGTTGGAAGGCGCAAGACAGGTGATAGCGTCCGTGTGTCTGGCACGAGAACCCTGGATCTTGCGTGCTGTAGGCTCATGAATGAGGCATAGATGACTTGGTTTGACGCCGAGCTTGTGGAAGGTGAGGAAGTCGAAACCAAGGATGGGTTGAGACACGTCTGCTATCACGAATAACCAACGCAGAGTCTTGGGCAGACCGAGGTCTAAGGCGAGGGTGCGTACGCCGTAGGAGGCGATGGAGGTACCGTTGGCAGCGAACAGGTCATACGAGGGTTGCTTTGACTTGTCTCGTAGTGAGGGAGGGATGAGGCTGACCGATGAACCGGTGTCGATGAGAAACTTCTTGCCGGAGGTGCGGTCGAAAGTCTGGTGATACCAGCAGAGGGTAAATTTGTTGTGCTGGGGGTTGGCTGCTGTGTGTCGGAACTTGTAGGGCGTAGTATGTGAGTCAGGAACCGGCGCAGCAGCGGGTATGGAGGAGCAGAACTGCTCAACAGTGTCCATCCTGCGGTTCAAAATTTGCAACAGGTCCTTGATGTCTTGTGAGGAATTGCTCGGCTGAGGGGCGTTGACCCGGCTTACAAGTTCGATGGTAGGTACTGGTGTGACCGTGGCGGCAAGGGGTGCAGCAGCGCATTCGTTAAAAATTCTATCTGCCGCGGTTGCATATAGTTCCGGTGTCGTAGAGTAATCTACTGCGGACAGGATGTTGCGTACTTCTGTGGGTAGCTTTTGTGCGTGAAGCTGGCGCAGGATAGAGTCGGGGAGTCTGTCTGTGTGACGGGAGTTCAACCGACACATCTCCTCCCAGAGACGTCCCGGGGTTGAGTTCCCGAGGGAGGTAGAGGATAGATCTTGCAGGAGATTGGGGCTGGTCTGTTGATAACACGTCTTCAAGGCAGCCCGCAGGGTAGCGAATTTGTTGTGATCTGGAGGGTTGGAAATGGTTTGTGAGACCCGCGTGGCCACTTCCGTGGGTAAGGCACAAAGCAGGGCGCAATACTTTTGTTCGTCGGTCGCTCGTGAGCCGGCGAGGGCTGCTTCCACATGGTCAAGCCAGTCCTCGACGTTGTGGTTGAAAATCGGCAGAGAGATCCGTCCGTCCTCCATCCTGTGTGAGTGCTTATCTCCGGGAGTCACCATTGTAGGGGTATCGAGATATTAAAGTTGTCTAGCACTCAGGATGGAAGGAAACTCTAATGTGGTTTTCTTGTATAATATATAAGTTATATGATAGACAGTCTGGTGCTGGAGGTGCTGTGTGGTGAGGGGCTGCTTGGTAGAGACGTGCGGTGAGTAGCTTGTCGAAGGAGGTATGTGTGCAGGAGCTCCGTTAGAGAAGATGTTGCCTGTTGCTGGCCTCCTGGTTGAATGAAATGTTAACAGTGTGGAGCTTGCTGGAGGAGATGTTGCTTGTTCAAGAAGATTGGTCAGAATGAATCTCAATGGAGAGACAGAGCTTATATACACCCAGCAGCGGCTATGAGTCATGGTGGAAAAACCCGAGAAGTAGCCGGTGACTAGTTCCGTTGCTAGGATACGGCGGGCAATGGAATGCTGATACGCTTGGTTGCTAGGGAAGGCGGTAACAGGTGGTGCGTGGCAGCTTGTAGGGGAGAAGTCCACTACAACATCACACGTATATTTTACCTAAACTGCGCCTGAATGAATATATTCTCGGAAATAAATAGTAGTTTTGCTGAAACGTGATGTATTTCAATGTAAAATAGGATAAAATACATGACGAAAACAAAAGACTTTACCTAAGCTTCCGATGTTCTTGAGATGTTACTCGTTTTTTTTAATAGTTTTCGGTTAAAATTCTGTTATATTACAATGATATTCTATTCATACTGTGCTTGATATAATACACTCACGGGAATGTAATATTTTTGCTGAAATGACGTATGTATTAAAGTGGAAAGTGGGATCAAATCGTGACGAAAACAATGACTTTCGCTTTTCTTTCGTTCAAAAGATGTTACCGTAATCACTTTTCGAATGGTTTAGTTAAAAAACTGTTGTATTACAATAATATTCCCTCCTAATTGACTTGAATAAATACTTGAATGGAAATATCCAATATTTTTGTTGAAACTACCCGCGTTTCAGTGTAAAGTGTCGTGATAATAAATGGTAAACAAGTTTATAGGACGTAGTGTTTTCCTGAAGGTTTTGTTGTTCCTTTACCCTCAAAAACGTGGGTCGACCTATAAACGAGGAATATCATAAATTAACGATTTCTTGATCATAAAATCGGGGTCGACCTATATACGAAGGGGGGTTATAGACGAGTATATACGGTATATATATATATATATATATATATATATATATATATGTATATATATATATATATATATATATATATATATATATATATAAATACATATATATATATATATATATATATATATATATATATATATATATATATATATATATATATATATATATATATATATATATATATATGCAAGTAAATCACTGTAGGTGCGCGTGATCTAGGTATATGCTGATAACCACCAGGAAAGAAGAAAACACGAAGTTCCCAAGCGCTTTCGTGTAAATCACATCTTCAGGGGTGAGTACAGACTAGATAGAGTAATGCAGAACAAGATGAATATATACAGAGGAGGGTGAGACCAGGTCCACAATGGTCAGGTAATGACCCTACTAATCTTTAAATGGCACACAACGGTTGGTGGTTGGGTCAGATGGGACAGTGACCCGCCCTCTCACCTGATCACAAATCTTCTTAATTACAAAGTTGTCCAGCTTGTACATACCGTTACTCAAATTCATGTTGAATGCTTCGGTATGTTTAATAAGAATAGATTCTATGATGTTCCTACTATCAATTGAATTACATGGTAATATTGAGGAGGCATTATCCCAGTCAATGCAATGCTTGTTATCCCTCAAATGAACAAACAGAGCATTGGATTCCTGGCCTGTCCTGACACTGTATTTGTGTTGTTTAATTCTAGTTACAAGATCTTTACCTGTCTGGCCTAAGTAAAACATATTACATTCCTTGCAAGGAACTTTATAAATGCAACCAATTGTGTTGTTGGGGGAGTTCTTGATTAACATTTGTTTAACAGTGCATGAGTTTTTAAATGCCACATTGACGTTCCAAGATTTTAGCTGTGCCGGAATGTGTGAGAAATTTTTGTGAAATGGTAATATTAAGATATTCTTATGGTCATGGGTGGGCTTGGGATCAGTTCTTTAAAAAGTTTTCTTAGTAATGTTTAAGCATTTATCTATGAAAGATCTAGGGTATTTAAGGTTTGAGCCAATATTATATATATATTTGTATTCCTCATCGATGAATTCCGGACTGCAAATTCTCAAGGCACGTAAAAACATTGTTGTAAATACTGACTGTTTGACTTTATTATGGTGGGCAGAATAATAATGAATGTATGAACACACATTGGTTGGTTTTCTATAAATACTGAACTTAAAAGTGTTACCTATTCTGTGTATCAGACAGTCTAGGAATGGCAATTTACAGTCTTGCTCTAATTCCACAGTGAATTTGATCGAGGGGGCTAAGTTGTTAAGTTGTGGTAGGAAAACTTTTAGGTCCTCATTACATGGCCAGAGACATAATACATCATCAACATATCTAAACCAGACTGCTGAGGGTGGTAAAATATTACTTAATAGTTTCTTTTCAAAGAATTCCATATATAGGTTGCTTAATACAGGTGAGAGTGGATTACCCATTGCCATACCAAATTTTTGAGCATAATATTCCCCATTGAATTCGAATTTGCAATCCTTAATACATAGTTTGATGAGTTCGATGAAGTCATCTTTCGAGACGGGCAGTGAAATGTTATCCAGGGAATCTATGAGGAACTCTAGTAAATCATCAACTGGGACCTTTGTAAAAAGTGACGTTACATCAAAGCTGACCAGTTTAAAATCATGATTAATGTGCAAGTTATTGAGTTTATCAACCAGATCCATATTATTCTTGATATTGGAGTTAGAAATGTTGCCAACTAGGGGGTTTAGTAAAGAAACTAACCATTTAGATAGTTTATAAGAGATTGACCCAACAGAGCTAATGATGGGTCTTGCTGGGTTATTGGGCTTGTGGGTCTTGATTAAACCGTACATGTAAGGCAGTGGAGGGGACGTTGAAGTAAGATGTTTAATGAGAGTAGCTTTGCCTCTCAATACGGACTTAAGTTTTTTATTGAACTGGGTGTTGACA
>CAUDMG010000668.1:0-21993 GCA_958450375.1 Homarus gammarus | reverse complement strand
CTCACACACACACACACACACACACGCACACACACACGCATAGCTCTCCCTCACTCAGTCAGTCTCGCTGTAACCACGCTTGTGTTGACATCAGCATTGTAGTTGCAAAAATATTACATTTCCGTGAATGTATTATATCAAGCACAGTATGAATAGAATATCACTAGTATAACAGTATTTTAACCGAAAACTATTAAAAAACGAGTAACATCTCTTGAACATCGGAAGGTTAGGTAAAGTCTTTTGTTTTCGTCATGTATTTTATCCTATTTTACATTGAAATACATCACGTTTCAGCAAAACTACTATTTATTTCTGAGAATATATTCATTCGGGCGCAGTTTAGGTAAAATATACATGTGATGTAACATTTTTTTAACTGAAAATGATTCGAAAAACACATACCTTCTAGCCCTGTTCAAGGAGAAGACTGGGAGGAGCTGTTTGGTGTTGAAGACGATGACAAGGAAAATGATTTTGATGGATTTTAATGAAAATATTCAGAAATGTGGTATCGTAGTATTTATTCAAGTGAATTAGGATAGAATATTATTGTAATACAACAGTAGTGACGATGTGGAGGAGGCGGAGGGATAGAGTGGGGAGGAAGTGACTGGCAGGAGCAGGGACGAGTGCAGATGCCAGCCAGTACATTACGGGTGTATTAATTGTTTCTATAGCTATTTTTGCATTTTAATATTAAATACTGTACATTACATTTCAACAAAACTACCATTTATTTCTCAGAACATGGAACTGTAATATTTTTGCTGAAATGATGTACGTATTACAGTGGAAAGTGGGATAAAATTGTGACGAAAGCAATGACTTTCCCTTTCTTTCGTTCAAAAGATGTTACCGTAATTGCTTTTCGAATGGTTTTCAGTTGTGGGATTATAAGGCTAATGATAGGATAGAATATAATTGTAACACAGTACGAGTACAACAGTTTTTTAACTGAAAACCATTCGAAAAGAGATTACGGTAAAATCTTTTGAACAACGAAAGAAAGCGAAAGTCATTGTTTTCGTCATGGTTTTATCCCACTTTCCACTGTAATATGTATGTCATTCCAGCAAAAATATTACATTTCCATATTTATTTCCGAGAATATATTCATTCAGTCACAGTTAAGGTAAAATATACTTGTGATGTAATATTTCAATGAAAATACGGTATCGTAGTTTTCTTTTGTTTCAAATTTAATTAACAAAGATTGATGTTTCAAATGTAATGAACAAAAATTTATGTACAGTACAGTCAACCCTCACTTTACGCGGTTAATGTAACCCACAGGGTACCGCGGAAAGTGAGAAACGCTTAAAGTGAATAACATAACATATGGGATTAAATGAAATAGAGACCAGCTGACCCCCAAACTCCACTTTTTCCGACACAATACCTATGTTCTAGTAAAAATAACATCTTAATTTTATGTTGGTACATGCACACAATTAATACTTAAGAGAAATACAGTCGCCAAGTTAATGTCCATTCAAATAATGGTTTCGACTCCCTCCCCCTCTTCTCACAGTACACTCGCTGGCTCTTCCCTCCGAGAAATTTTTGGGGGAAAACCAGGTATAGTATTAAATAATTCCTCAAACTAAAGTTAGGATAATATAATTGACTTTGCTGGATTCCTTGTAAGACGAGGAATATTTTTAATATAAATGTCATATATTTTTCACAAAAGATAACATATTTACTCAGAGTAAACATTACATCTAAAATTTGTATGTCTAATGCAAAATCTATGATGTTTATTTTCAAAATGATCATCAAATTGTAAGAATTCCAGCAATGTAAATTATATTCTGGCCGGGTAATTTGTATGAATTTTATGAGCTAAAACAAATATCTTCAGTTAATAAAAAAAAAAAATATTCTTCAGACACTATCTGTCAATCAAAGTACCCCACCTTGCCTCCCCCCCTCTTCCAACAGAGCCAGATGGTCAGTCCGTCCCAACCCTCCCCCCCACCTCCCACCAACCCTCCCTTCAAGAGAAAGGGTGGGTGAAAAAAATAGATTTTAACATTTAGTATTAAATATTACCTCAGATTAAAGTTAGGATAATATAATTGACATTGCTGGATTCCTTGTAAGACCAGGAATATTTTGAATATAAATATCATATATTTTGCACAAAAGATAACATATTTACTCAGAGTAAACATTATATCTAAAAATTTTATGTCTAATGCAAAATATATGATATTTATATTCAAAATGATCATCAAATTGTGAGAATTCCAGCAGTGTAAATTATATTCTGGCCGGGTAATTTGTATGAATTTTATGAGCTAAAATAAAAAGCTTCAGTTAATAAAAAAAAAAAATATTCTTCACACATGCCAGGTGGTCGGTCGCCCGTCCCTCCCTCCCCCCCACCCCCCACCAACCATCCCTACCAGATAAATGTGTGGGAATACCAGACTGTTTACCTTTTTAGTAATAAATAATAAATCAGACTAAAGTTAGGATAATATAATTGACATTGCTGGATTCCTTGTAAGACCAGGAATATTTTGAATATAAATATCATATATTTTGCACAAAAGATAACATATTTACTCAGAGTAAACATTATATCTAAAATTTGTATGTCTAATGCAAAATCTATGATGTTTATATTCAAAATGATCATCAAATTGTAAGAATTCCAGCAATGTAAATTATATTCTGGCCGGATAATTTGTATGAATTTTATGAGCTAAATAAAAAAATTATACTTCACCCGGGTAAAGGGGTACACCCACCGCGGAATGTGAGCATCCTGGGTTCTGGCAGGGCACTGTGTAAACGTGGAAACGCGGAATGTGGGACCGCGTAAAGTGAGGGTTGACTGTATCTATAAATACAGTACACTTTAATAAATGAATACTTTATGTTTTACATCGTCCTGTGCTACCATACCATGGATTTGGCTACTTTGGGCTTGCAGTGATGACGCAAGAGATCTGCCCTGGCAACTGTACCAACACTCACAGCTGGTGGTGCGTTGGTGCATCGTTTCCATTGTTTTCTGGTAGTTACTGGTAAATATTTTTCAACCTAACGAAACTATTACCCGTTTAGAGGTCGACCCCCAATTTTTTGCCAAATAATTTGGTCTTAAAAACTCGAACTACACACAGGTATATACGGTAAATAATGACATGGGGGCCAGAGTTGTTTTTGGAGGGGGGGGCAGCAAAAATAAGCGGATTTTTAACATCGACGGGTATATCTGTTACGTAACCTCCGCGTATGTTAAGGGCCGACTGTATTCCTCTTCATCCACTCCACTACACTTCACACATGACGTTATAGTAAGCTCTATATCAGGGGTTCCCAAGCTTTTTCTAGCACGACCCCATCCAGTGTTGTCGACTATACAGTGTGACCCCAAATCATTTCACTGGCAGACCCAAAGGACCCCAGTGACCCCACCGACCCCATGACCTCTTTGAAACCCTACATAATGAGCCTTCCGACGCGACCCCAGGTTTGGGAACCCCCGCTCTATATGTTACTATAAATTTATATCAATCAAGCAATCAATTTTATTTTGCATTAATAATACATACCGTATATCTCGGCCTACAAGATGGAATTTGAAAAAAAAAATCAGCCCAAAGTTAGGGGGTCGTCTTAGCACGAGAGCTAAAATTCTTACCTCTTAAATATTGCGGTTTAGCGTGTCAAGAGTGGTGATGGAAGCATGGTAAACCACTCACAAGGTCCTACCACTAATTATTTTATACTGAAACTTACGTTTGGGAAGCTGTATTAAAATGAAGATTACCGGTATATTAGAATAATAAAAATGTATTATAAACCGGTCTAACATACTCAGTCTTACTCTGAGTAAATATGTTATCTTTTGTGCAAAATATATGACATTTATATTCAAAATATTCCTGGTCTTACAAGGAATCCAGCAATGTCAATTATATTATCCTAACTTTAATCTGAGGTATTATTTATTACTAAAAAGGTAAACAGTCTGGTATTCCCACACATTTATCTAGTAGGGACGGGGGGTGGGGGGGTGGGAGGGACCGGCGACCGACCACCTGGCATGTGTGAAGAATATTTTTTTTTTTTTTTATTAACTGAAGATTTTTATTTTAGCTCATAAAATTCATACAAATTACTCGGCCAGAATATAATTTACATTGCTGGAATTCTTACAATTTGATGATCATTTTGAATATAAACATCATATATTTTGCATTAGACATACAAATTTTAGATATAATGTTTACTCTGAGTAAATATGTTATCTTTTGTGCAAAATATATGACATATTCAAAATATTCCTGGTCTTACAAGGAATCCAGCAATGTCAATTATATTATCCTAACTTTAATCTGAGTTATTATTTATTACTACAAATGTAAGTTACTATTTTCTCCCAAAGCTTCTCTGGTAGGGAGGGTGGGTGTGGGGGAGGGTTGGGACGGACCGACCATCTGGCGCGGTTGGAAGAGGGGGGAGGCAAGGTGGGGTACTTTGATTGACAGATAGTGTCGTGAAGAATGTTTTTTTTTATTAACTGAAGATATTTGTTTTAGCTCATAAAATTCATACAAATTACCCGGCCAGAATATAATTTGCATTGCTGGAATTCATACAATTTGATGATCATTTTGAATATAAACATCATAGATTTTGCATTAGACATACAAATTTTAGATATAATGTTTACTCTGAGTAAATATGTTATCTTTTGTGCAAAATATATGACATTTATATTCAAAATATTCCTGGTCTTACAAGGAATCCAGCAATGTCAATTATATTATCCTAACTTTAGTTTGAGATAATATTTATTAAAATCCAGTGGTTTTCCCCCCAAAATTTCTCAGAGAGGGAAGAGCCAGCAGTGTAGTGTGAGAAGAGGGGGAGGGAGTTGAGTCCATTATTTGAATGGACATTAACTTGGCGACTGTATTTCTCTATTTCTCTTAAGTATTAATTGTGTGCATGTACCATCATAAAATTAAGATGTTATTTTTACTAGAACATAGGTATTGTGTCTGAAAGAGTAGAGTTTGGGTGTCGGGCCAGTCTCTATTGGAATTAATCCCATATGTTCTGTTGTTCACTTAACGCGGTTTTCACTTAACACGGTACCCTGTGGGTTCAATTGACCGCGTTAAGCAGGGTACTACTGTATATTTATATATATATATATATATATATATATATATATATATATATATATATATATATACACACACACACACACACACAGTAGTACCCCGCTTAACGTGGTCAATAAAACCCACAGGGTACCGTGTTAAGTGAAAACCGCTCTAAGTGAACAACAGAACACATGGGATTAATTCCAATAGAAACTGGCCCGACCCCCAAACTCCACTTTTTCCGACACAATACCTACAGTATGTTCTAGTAAAAATAACATCTTAATTTTATGATGTTTACTCTGAGTAAATATGTTATCTTTCGTGCAAAATATATGACATTTATATTCAAAATATTCCTGGTCTTACAAGGAATCTAGCAATGTCAATTATATTATCCTAACTTTAGTTTGAGGTATTATTTATTACTATACCTGGTTTTCCCCCCAAAATTTCTCAGAGAGGGAAGAGCCAGTGAGTGTAGTGTGAGAAGAGGGGGAGGGAGTTGAGTTCATTATTTGAATGGACATTAACTTGGCGACTGTATTTCTCTATTTCTCTTAAGTATTAATTGTGTGCATGTACCATCATAAAATTAAGATGATATTTTTACTAGAACATAGGTATTGTGTCTGAAAAAGTGGAGTTTGGGGGTCAGCTGGTCTCTATTTCATTTAATCCCATATGCTATGTTGTTCACTTTACGAGTTTCTCACTTTCCGCGGTACCCTGTGGGTTGAATTAATCGGGTAAAGTGAGGGTTCACTGTATATATATTTGTGTAATAAATGTATGTAGTGAGTATGTACAGTAATCTTTTTCACTCAAATCCTAATGAAACACTATTGAATTGGAATACTGTAGCTGGTTGAAACAAGCTTATAAATTAAAGAAAATACTTGCAGTGTGTTTAATATATTACAGTATGTTATAAATAAATAAATAAACAAATAAATCGGTAAATCCATTTCAAGTAAATGAAACAATTGTATTTGACACCGACATTAGTTCAAGTTAAATAACAGACTTTTAAGTGAGTCACTAGTGTTTACACTACACCAACCGGTAACATTTGATGCCATTACTTGAAATGAATTGGCTTTATTTTAAAAAACCAAGGTTGTGTAAACAGCACTGGTCAATGGGATGGTTGGTAAAGGACTACTGGGTCAGTAAGCTCCCAATGGTAAGTGTCACATTTGGGGTACTGGTCTTATACAGCGAATAGGGCTCAAAAGCTACTTTTTAAATGGAAATTTTGGGGGCCGTCTTATACACCCCGTCGCCTTGTAGGCCGAGATATACGGTATACAAAACCGAATGTATCCTCTTATAATTAATCTCTCCTTCAGACCAGCTTACATTTTATGACTTATCAATATTGTAGAAAGACTTTGATAACAGGTGCACTTCTAAACACTTAAAAACAGTACTTCCTCGCATAAGAGCTATAGATATGTGACCAATATCGAAAGGATAAGCACATTAGACTTACTAGATCAAATATTATTTATATGTACAGTGGTCCCTCGGTTAACGAACACAATTCGTTCCACAGAGTCATTCGTTAACCGAATCTATTATTTCAATGGGATATTGTGTAATTGGTTTCAACTCACAGAAAAAGTACATACAAAGTACTGTATACCAGCAATAGAATTAACAAAACATTAAATATAAACTAAGTACCAGGGTTGGAAAAAATCATGATTTAAAAAAAAATCGATTTATTTGATTTAAATTGGATTTTCTTTATTTAAATCATTTTTTTTTTACTAATTGCATTAAAATAGTATTTTTAAACCATAAAAACAGTATTTTTCATCCAAAACTTATTCAGGATAATAAACAGAAAATTGGCATTAAGATATGTATGCAGTAGATGTACCAATGGAATTTAACACAATAATATTCTTTTTGTAAAATAAAAGAAAACTGGTAACATATCTTACATTTGAGTGCACAAATCCAAACATAATAATGACATTTAACATAAATGCTCTTATAGGATTACAGTGTTTCAAAAATTAATAACTTAACTTCTTCAAGTCAACAGAATATTATTATCATTTTGTCAAAAAAATAATACTGGTAACAAGTTTATTTTCTTACATTTGTAGGATTATAGTGTATTAAGAATTACCGGTAATAACTTCAAGTCAACACAATATTCTTATTCTGTAAACAACAAAAATAGTTCAAAACATTTAAATTAGCTTTGTTGAACATTGAAATGCTTTTGTACTGTGACAAGCTTAGATGCCTTTTCCTGTCCTAGGCGATTTCTTACCTTTGAGTGCACAAATGCATATGTGGAAAAAATTCTCTCAACCCCTGCTGATGATGCAACAGCTGTAAATAATTTACCTAGGAACATCCATTACATTTTCTGTCATATCATTGGCAAAATACTGCCACCAAGCAAGGGGTGAGAGAGATTTTACAACATCTTTACCAAAATAGACCTCTTTAAATGGTGCACTTCTTCCATGGAAGGACATTAATGTTGAAAGGAAATGTGGAAGAGACTCGCACACATACTGTTCTGTAATGTCTCGCTGCTCAGGAGTCAGATGTCTGCCCTGATACCTTGGATCTATCACATTAGCTAGAAAATGGGCAGGTGTCAATGCTACTTTGATTCTTTTTTCAAAATTATCCATATCCTTCTTATCTGTTAAATACTCCTTAATATCAGTTTTCAGTTTTACCCAGATTTCTACAGCATCACTTAATAGGGTATGTTCTCTCTGGACACAGTCCAATGCCACAGCAATAGGCTTAAGTCTCTCTAAATAGTCTTCTGCAGTTCTTTTTAATGCCTTATCATTAACTTTCCTTTCAATTTTCTTATCAGTGTCTTCACTATTTTCTTTGCACACTTTGACAAGGGTCTCCCAGTTCTTTAAATAAGATTCAATAGAATCTGTCACTGTGTTCCATCATGTGTCTGATGGCATTACTAGCATTGTTCCTCCTGCTCTTCTATGCAAAGATCCTGGGAGGTGATGATTTCTGAATTTCAATATATTTATTATCTTAGGTAACAATATATTTCATGTAAATATATACATTGATAATGAGACCTTATGATATAATCAGAGTTTCGCAAAACTGGAGAGAACAGACTATAGTACAGTACATAATTATGTAAATCCAAATAATGTTATTAGCCTGTTGCATTGCATATACATTTCAATCATATAGATTAAAAAGAGAAAACAGTTATTAGTAAAAAAATCATTTTGATTTAAATCATGATTTTTTTACTCTGATTTAAATTGATTTAAATCATGTGATTTAAATCATTTGATTTAAATCATAACAACCCTGCTAAGTACAGTACTGTACTGTACAGTATACAGTGGTCCCTCGGTTAACGAACACAATTCGTTCCACAGAGTCGTTCGTTAACCAAATCCATTATTTCAATGGGTAATTGGTTCCAGCTCACAGAAAAGGACACAAAGTAAAGCCAAAAATGCATAAAGTCAGAAACACTCCTAAAATTCCCCTAAATTGCCCTTAAATCACTATATATATATATATATATATATATATATATATATAGTAAAAGTCCAAAAATCCGGATGCCAGAAATCCGGACCACCTGAGAATCCAAACTTTTCGAAATTTTTTTTTTTTTTTTTTTTTTTTTTTTTTTTTTTTTAGCTGGCTTTTATGTGTATGTGCGCATGCATGAGTGCCACAGCTGCACAGCGACAACAAGCAACCACGCTGTTGCCACTTTAAAACAAGCAATCAAACTGTGACAATGTATGTAATTTTGAATCTTACTCTTTTCATTTACAGAGTACTGTACAAGCCCATAATAATGGCTCCTAAAGTAGATAATCTTCGTTGTGTGAAGAGAAAGAAGAACACGTTGAAATTGGGTGACAAACTTGAAATAATTAAGAAACTAGAACATGGTGTGAGCAATACTTTTCTAATGGAAACATACGACATTGGAAAGTCTACAATTTATGATATAAAAAAAGCAAAGATTTAAATTCTAGATTTCACAGCTTTTTCTTTAAAACTGCTCGTTTTGATAAATAAAGCATGCTATATTTGCGAATGAATAAGCTATCAAAATGTACCTGTTCATCTCTTCTTTATTCCTCCTTAAATTTGAATTTTAAAAGTACTGCCTGAGAATCCGGAAAATCCGAAAATCCGGACCGACCCAATCCCCAAGCAGTCCGGATTTTTGGACTTCTACTGTATATATATATATATATATATATATATATATATATATATATATATATATATATATATATATATATATATATACACACACACACACTCTTACTCTTAAATCACAACTGTAATGTGATACAGGTGATTAATTTTTATCTCTTGTGCAAAATATATGACTTTTATATCCAAATCATTCGCTGTTTGCAAGGATTTCAGCAATGCATATTTTATTCTCTTAACTTTAGTCTGTGACATTATATAAGATAAAAACTGTAAGCCTAAAACCTTGGCTGGGCAGATGGGGGAGAGGGAGGAAGGGAGTGTGGGGGGGAGGGGTGAGGTGATAGGTTTGATAGTTGGCGCCCAAGGTCTAATGTGTGTTTATTTAACAGTCCTTAAGTGACTAAGCGTCTCTCGTATAAAATGTCAGTGAAATGACCTGGGAGAATATAGTTTACATTGCTGGGATTTTTGTAAGATAAGTGATTAATTTGAATATAAACAAGCTATAATTTGCACTAGACATACCGTATATCTCGGCTTATAAGACGGAATTTGAACATTAAAAAAATCTGCCCAAAGTTAGGGGGTCGTCTAAACCACCAAGTATAAAATTCTTACCTCTTAAATATTGTGGTTTAGTTTGTCAAGAGTGGTGATGGAAACATCGTAAGCCACTCACAAGGTCTTACCACTAATTATTTTATACTGAAACTTACGTTTGGCAAGCTGGATTCAAATTAAGATTACCGGTACAATCAACCCTCACTTTACGCGGTTAATGTAACCCACAGGGTACCGCGGAAAGTGAGAAACGCGTTAAGTGAATAACATAACATATGGGATTAAATGAAATAGAGACCAGCTGACCCCCAAACTCCACTTTTTCCAACACAATACCTATGTTCTAGTAAAAATAACATCTTAATTTTATGATGGTACATGCACACAATTAATACTTAAGAGAAATACAGTCGCCAAGTTAATGTCCATTCAAATAATGGACTCGTCTCCCTCCCCCTCTTCTCACACTACACTGCTGGCTCTTCTCTCTGAGAGATTTTTGGGGGAAAACCAGGTATAGTAATAAATAATACCTCAAACTAAAGTTAGGATAATTTAATTGACATTGCTGTATTCCTTGTAAGACCAGGAATATTTTGAATATAAATGTCATATATTTTGCACAAAAGATAACATATTTACTCAGAGTAAACATTACATCTAAAATTTTATGTCTAATGCAAAATCTATGATGTTTGTATTCAAAATGATCATCAAATTGTAAGAATTCCAGCAATGTAAATTATATTCTGGCCGGGTAATTTGTATGAATTTTGTGAGTTAAAACAAATATCTTCAGTTAATAAAAAAAAAAAATATTCTTCACGACACCATCTGTCAATCAAAGTACCCCACCTTGCCTCCCCCCCTCTTCCAACCACGCCAGATGGGCAGTCGTCCCAACCCTCCCCCCCACCTCCCACCAACCCTCCCTACCAGAGAAAGGGTGGGTGAAAAAACTAGATTTTAACATTTAGTATTAAATAAATACCTCAGATTAAAGTTAGGATAATATAATTGACATTGCTGGATTCCTTGTAAGACCAGGAATATTTTGAATATAAATGTCATATATTTTGCACAAAAGATAACATATTTACTCAAGAGTAAACATTATATCTACAAATTTTATGTCTAATGCAAAATATATGATGTTTATATTCAAAATGATCATCAAATTGTAAGAATTCCAGCAATGTAAATTATATTCTGGCCGGGTAATTTGTATGAATTTTATGAGCTAAAATAAAAATCTTCAGTTAATAAAAAAAAAAATATTCTTTACACGGTAACAGATGATCGGTCGCCGGTCCCTCCCTCCCCCCCACCAACCATCCCTACTAGATAAATGTGTGGGAATACCAGACTGTTTACCTTTTCAGTAATAAATAATAAATCAGACTAAAGTTAGGATAATATAATTGACATTGCTGGATTCCTTGTAAGACCAGGAATATTTTGAATATAAATATCATATATTTGGCACAAAAGAATATATTTACTCTGAGTAAACATTATACCTGTATCTAAAATTTGTATGTCTAATGCAAAACCTATGATGTTTATATTCAAAATGATCATCAAATTGTAAGAATTCCAGCAATGTAAATTATATTCTGGCCGGGTAATTTGTATGAATTTTATGAGCTAAATAAAAAAATTATACTTCACCCGTGTAAAGGGGTACACCCACCGCGGAAAGTGGGCATCCTGGGTTCTGGCAGGGCACTGCATAAACGTGGAAACGCGGAATGTGGGACCGCGTAAAGTGAGGGTTGACTGTATATATATATATATATGTATATTATATGAAAATCCACAATGAAAACGTGGATAAGATAAATCTTGATAAAATCACACGGGAAAATGGAAACAACGGAGTACCTTAGCTTTCGTCTTTATTCAAGACATCTTCAGAGGCAACTGGATTACACGGACAGAGAGAGGCTTAAATATACAGGGTGACCTAAAAACATGAGGTCAGGTCAAAATGATGACATCCACTAATCCCCACACCAACACACACGTAGAGGAGCTTAAGAGAAGGGTGGTGACGTGACTAGTCAAGGTAGGTCAGAAAAAAGGGGACCCACAAAATAACTATCATACATCTAGATCAAAGGTTTTTAAAGCATTTTTAACCTTGGGCCACTGACAAATAAATTTATGTAACATATTATCAGTTTTGAACTGACCATCACTAAGGTTTATTGATTTTAATTCCTTAATCAAACTAGCTTCAACAAGAAGTCTTTCTGTGACACAAGATGATTTGAATACTTCTAAGCTTCTTTCCCAAGCAATGGGGTGATTATTATTCCTAACATGAACGAACAAGGCACTGCTTTCAGATGCAGTTCTAATATTATACTTATGTTGTTTGATTCTAAGCTGCAGTGTTTTTCCTGTCTGACCTATATAATTACAATTACATTTGCTACATGGAATACAATAAACACTACTATTTACATTCAAACTTGGGCTATTCCTTATTAACATATTAGTAATGGTTGAGTCATACTTGAAAACAACATTAATATTTAGAAGCTTGAGGGACCGAACTAAAGGGACAAATTCATTATGATAGGGCAGAGTCAAAATATTCTTAAGTGTAGGAACTTGTCTGGTTTGAGAGGAATGAAAGGATTTTTTAGCCCTATTAAAACAACGATCAACAAACACAGAAGGGTACCCAAGTTTATGTGCAATAGAACGAATGTGTTTCAATTCATCGTCAATAAATTCAGAGTCACAAATACGCAGACATCTTAAGAACATAACAGAAAAAACTGACATTTTGGTAGACTCAAGGTGATTCGATAAAAAGTGAATGAAACTGTCTACCTGTGTGGGCTTTCTATAGAAAGCCCACACAGAAGGGTACCCAAGTTTATGTGCAATAGAACGAATGTGTTTCAATTCATCGTCAATAAATTCAGAGTCACAAATAGCAGACATCTTAAGAACATAACAGAAAAAACTGACATTTTGGTAGACTCAAGGTGATTCGATAAAAAGTGAATGAAACTGTCTACCTGTGTTTGTTGATCGTTGTTTTAATAGGGCTAAAAAATCCTTTCATTCCTTTCAAACCAGACAAGTTCCTACACTTAAGAATATTTTGACTCTGCCCTATCGTAATGAATTTGTCCCTTTAGTTCGGTCCCTCAAGCTTCTAAATATTAATGTTGTTTTCAAGTATGACTCAACCATTACTAATATGTTAATAAGGAATAGCCCAAGTTTGAATGTAAATGGTAGTGTTTATTGTATTCCATGTAGCAAATGTAATTGTAATTATGTAGGTCAGACAGGAAAAACACTGCAGCTTAGAATCAAACAACATAAGTATAATATTAGAACTGCATCTGAAAGCAGTGCCTTGTTCGTTCATGTTAGGAATAATAATCACCCCATTGCTTGGGAAAAAAGATTAGAAGTTTTCAAATCATCTTGTGTCACAGAAAGACTTCTTGTTGAAGCTAGTTTGATTAAGGAATTAAAATCAATAAACCTTAGTGATGGTCAGTTCAAAACTGATAATATGTTACATAAATTTATTTGTCAGTGGCCCAAGGTTAAAAATGCTTTAAAAACCTTTGATCTAGATGTATGATAGTTATTTTGTGGGTCCCCTTTTTTCTGACCTGACTTGACTAGTCACGTCACCACCCTTCTCTTAAGCTCCTCTACGTGTGTGTTGGTGTGGGGATTCGTGGATGTCATCATTTTGACCTGACCTCATGTTTTTAGGTCACCCTGTATATTTAAGCCTCTCTCTGTCCATGTAATCCAGTTGCCTCTGAAGATGTCTTGAATAAAGACGAAAGCTAAGGTACTCCGATGTTTCCATTTTCCCGTGTGATTTTATCAAGATATATATATATATATATATATATATATAGATATATATATATATATGTATATATATATATATATATATATATATATACAGGTAGTCGTCGACTTACGACCTAGATTGGTTACGGCCGCCCGGTCGTAAGTTGATCTGGTCGTAAGTCGGCCTATGTTATAATTACCTTACGTATATTATAATGTGTAATGATAATATAATCATCTTTAAGTCATATTTTATCAACACTTTCTTTGTTCATTATTGTTACGGTCGTCAGGTTTAAGTAAATCACTGCATACTACAGTACAATTTAATTACCTTACGTATATTATAATGTGTAATGATAATATAATCATCTTTAAGTCATATTTTATCAACATTTTCTCTGGTCATTATTGTTACGGTCGTCAGGTTTAAGTAAATCACTGCGTGTTTGTAATTGAGCGCGGGGATGCGCGCGGCTCCAGCTCCCGGCAGCGCCAGGAGGCTGGGGCCAAAACTGTCGTACCGCCGGTCGTAAAGTCGAACAGACGTAAGTCGCATAGGTCGTAAGTCGACGACTACCTGTATATATATATATATATATACATACACAGTGACCCCTCGTTTAACGAACGCCTTGGTTAACGAAATTTCGGTTAACGAACTGCCTTCCATGAGGATCTTCAATTCGGTTAACGATTTTCTTACAAACCGACCTCAACATGTTTTCGCTTGCACTGACCGGGCAACCAGCTTTAGTATCAGTCCGCCAATACATTAATCGGTTCTAGGTCATAAATTCCTTAATATTTTAGTAAATATCAAGAAGTTTATACTATTCAATAATTTTAAAAGTTTAATATTCAATTTTTTGGTCATTTTAACAATTATTGAACATAATTGAAGGTAAAGTGACTAGTTTAATGTGCGACATCCAGCCTCTTAACACAGCAAACAGGCGTTAGTCTCTCTCTTTTCACTGGAGGTAACATCTTGCTTGAGACTCTCTTCAACTAAACGCTTTTTTCTGTGTTTTCAAGCAAATTATTGGTCATTTTGAAATATAATTTACATATTGACAATATATAATGCAGTGCAGTGTTGATTTAAAGAAAATAATCTTGAATTACACCAAGAGAGCTAAAATTTTATGGGTGAAATGGCACCAAGGGGTGACTTCTCTTCCACCCCAATGCCTTCTCTTCTTCCTTCTCCTCCACCCCCATTCTAAATCCCATCATCATCATCCAGCAGCCTTCTACATACACACCTCAAAGTAAGTGAACTTTTCTACCATTTTTGTTGAATTTGGGAAATTTTCGGTGAGCTGGAACCAATTACCCAAAAACCCATTGAAACAATGGTTTCGGTTAACGAACGACCTTCTGGAACGGATTGAGTTCGTTAACCGAGGGGTCACTGTATATATATATATATATATATATATATATATATATATATATATATATATATATATATATATATATATATATACAGTTCGTCCCCGAATTACGTACATCCGAATTACGTACAAACGGCCGATACGTACATCGTTTCTGAAGTCTTTAATTGCAAAAATATTGTCTTAAAAGGGCGAGCAATTTTTAAATTTGGCGGGCGAGCCAGCCGCACCGCGCCGCCACTATCACTGACCATGCAGACGACACGCTAGACGCACCAAAACAACAAGTGTGGTCATTGTGCATACAGTACTTCTCCTGTGAATTTCTGCCCTATTTTGTACACTTTACTCTGTGTGCAATGACTGGTGTAAAGCGTAAGAGTGGTGAAGCCAGTGGGAGTGCTACGAAACGTCAAGCAATCTCACTAGAGGTAAAAATGGACATAATAAAACTGCTTGAAAGTGGTGAAAAGTTGACCAATGTTGCCCGCAAATTTAACCTGAGTCGGTCAACTGTTAATACAATTGATAAGGGCAAAGAAAAGATCAAGGAACATGTGAAATCTGCAGTGCCAATGCAATCTACGATTATAACTAAAAGAAGAGGGAAGTTTCTGGAAGAAATGGAAAAATATCTTGCACTGTGGATCGAGGACTGCACACAAAAACGTAAGCCTCTGTGTCTCAGTATGATTCAGGAGAAAGCCCTAAGTCTTTTCAACGACCTAAAGAAAGATCACCCTGATGATACTGTGACATTCAATGCTAGCAATGGGTGGTTTAACCGATTCAAGGTGCGAAATAAGCTGCATAATGTTCGAGTGACTGGTGAGGCGGCGAGTGCTGATTGGAAAACAGCACAGGATTTTCCAAAGAAACTCGCGGAAATTATCGAGTTACGTACATTTCGAGTTAAGTACAGTACAACCTTTTGGTCCCCATTATGTACGTAACTTGGGGACTTACTGTATAATATATATATATATATATATATATATATATATATATATCTTGATAAAATCACACGGGAAAATGGAAACAACGGAGTACCTTAGCTTTCGTCTTTATTCAAGACATCTTCAGAGGCAACTGGATTACATGGACAGAGAGAGGCTTAAATATACAGGGTGACCTAAAAACATGAGGTCAGGTCAAAATGATGACATCCACTAATCTCCACACCAACACACACGTAGAGGAGCTTAAGAGAAGGGTGGTGACGTGACTAGTCAAGTCAGGTCAGAAAAAAAAAAAAAAAGAAAAAAAAGGGGACCCACAAAATAACTATTATACATCTAGATCAAAGGTTTTTAAAGCATTTTTAACCTTGGGCCACTGACAAATAAATTTATGTAACATATTATCAGTTTTTAACTGACCATCACTAAGGTTTATTGATTTTAATTCCTTAATCAAACTAGCTTCAACAAGAAGTCTTTCTGTGACACAAGATGATTTGAAAACTTCTAAGCTTTTTTCCCAAGCAATGGGGTGATTATTATTCCTAACATGAACGAACAAGGCACTGCTTTCAGATGCAGTTCTAATATTATACTTATGTTGTTTGATTCTGAGCTGCAGTGTTTTTCCTGTCTGACCTACATAATCGTTGTTTTAATAGGGCTAAAAAATCCTTTCATTCCTTTCAAACCAGACAAGTTCCTACACTTAAGAATATTTTGACTCTGCCCTATCGTAATGAATTTGTCCCGTTAGTTCGGTCCCTCAAGCTTCTAAATATTAATGTTGTTTTCAAGTATGACTCAACCATTACTAATATGTTAATAAGGAATAGCCCAAGTTTGAATGTAAATGGTAGTGTTTATTGTATTCCATGTAGCAAATGTAATTGTAATTATGTAGGTCAGACAGGAAAAACACTGCAGCTCAGAATCAAACAACATAAGTATAATATTAGAACTGCATCTGAAAGCAGTGCCTTGTTCGTTCATGTTAGGAATAATAATCACCCCATTGCTTGGGAAAAAAGCTTAGAAGTTTTCAAATCATCTTGTGTCACAGAAAGACTTCTTGTTGAAGCTAGTTTGATTAAGGAATTAAAATCAATAAACCTTAGTGATGGTCAGTTAAAAACTGATAATATGTTACATAAATTTATTTGTCAGTGGCCCAAGGTTAAAAATGCTTTAAAAACCTTTGATCTAGATGTATGATAGTTATTTTGTGGGTCCCCTTTTTTTTTTTTTTTTTCTGACCTGACTTGACTAGTCACGTCACCACCCTTCTCTTAAGCTCCTCTACGTGTGTGTTGGTGTGGAGATTAGTGGATGTCATCATTTTGACCTGACCTCATGTTTTTAGGTCACCCTGTATATTTAAGCCTCTCTCTGTCCATGTAATCCAGTTGCCTCTGAAGATGTCTTGAATAAAGACGAAAGCTAAGGTACTCCGTTGTTTCCATTTTCCCGTGTGATTTTATCAAGATTTATCTTATCCACGTTTTCATTGTGGATTTTCATAAAATATATATATATATATATATATATATATATATATATATATATATATATATATGTATATATATATGTAATAATAATAATAATAATAATAATAATTAACGGTTTATTGAAAAAGTTCTGCAGCCCGAAGGCTGAAAATATACATTGGACATAAATGACTTATTACATACATTGGTGGTTTAACAAAAGCCTTCATTAGAGAAAGGTAAAGGAACATACAGTGAACATTCAGATTAATGTAGGTGTTGAACAGCAAACACGTAGTGTAGTAACTCTCTCCCAGATGGTGTTAGGAGGGACCTGATGTGGTGTAGTAATTCCCTCACAGATGGTGTTATGAGGGGCCTCACGTGTAGTAATTCCCTCACAGATGGTGTTATGAGGGGCCTCACGTGGTGTAGTACAGTAGTTCCCTCATAGATGGTGTTACGAGGGGCCTCACGTGGTGTAGTAACTCCCTCACAGATGGTGTTATGAGGGACCTGATGTGGTGTAGTAATTCCCTCACAGATGGTGTTATGAGGGGCCTGACGTGGTGTAGCAATTCCCTCATAGATGGTGTTATGAGGGACCTGACGTGGTGTAGTAATTCCCTCACAGATGGTGTTATGAGGGGCGTCACGTGGTGTAGTAATTCCCTCACAGATGGTGTTATGAGGGACCTCACGTGGTGTAGTAATTCCCTCACAGATGGTGTTATGAGGGACTTGACGTGGTGTAGTAACTCCCTCACAGATGGTGTTATGAGGGGCATCACGTGGTGTAGTAATTCCCTCACAGATGGTGTTATGAGGGACTTGACATGGTGTAGTAATTCCTTCACAGATGGTGTTATATGAGTGAGGTGTGGCCCCAGGCCTTCCTATCGTAGACGGATTAACACATCGCCGGTTGTTGGGTCTCACGGGCTGTTATCATTGGGTACCTGGGACCTCACTGTGTGAAGGTTAACTTGAATACGACTTTTACTGTTGTGTTGTTCTCACTGTTCACCAATGTTCACCTCTGTTTAACACTGGTTCCATTCCTTTCCCAAATGAAATTGTAACTTCTGGTGAGAATCTGTCGATACTCCGGTGGGGAGAAGTGGTTCAGGGGAAGGGGTTGGTATGGGCCAACTTAACAGTTGACCTGGCTGCTCCGAGAGGAGCGCCAGGTACGTCTTGACCCTTCGGTGGTCAAGGATGTATGTATGTATGTATATATATATATATATATATATATATACATATATATATATATATATATATATATATATATATATATATATATATATATATATATATATATATATGCAAGTAAATCACTGTAGGTGCGCGTGATCTAGGTATATGCTGATAACCACCAGGAAAGAAGAAAACACGAAGTTCCCAAGCGCTTTCGTGTAATTCACATCTTCAGGGGTGAGTACAGACTAGGTACTCACCCCTGAAGATGTGAATTACACGAAAGCGCTTGGGAACTTCGTGTTTTCTTCTTTCCTGGTGGTTATCAGCATATATATATATATATATATATATATATATATATATATATATATATATATATATATATATATATATATATATATATATATATATATATATATATATGTATATATATATATTTCAGGTAAATGGAAAAATTTTACTCGACACAGACATTAGTTCCAGTTACCGGTAAATAGCAGACGCTTTAGTGACGTCACTAGTGTTTACACTACACCAGTGGGTAACATTTGATGACATTACTTGAAGTGAATTGGCCTTATTTTAAAAAACCAAGGATGGTTGGTAGAGGACTACTGAGTCTATGGGTAAGTGTCACATTTGGGGTACTGGTCTTATACAGCGAATAGAGCTCAAAAGCTACTTTTTAATTTGAAATTTGGGGGGGCCGTCTTATGCACCCCGACGCCATATAGGCCGAAATATACGGTAGCAATTTTAGTAACGTTATCATTTAGTACATGTACAGTACAGGTTTGCACTTAGGTCATTTATTTCTTTAACGTTTCTTTTAGTATGGTGTGTACATGTAAATGAATGAAAATAAATGAAGAAATTTTTGTAAATCTATCCAAAAATACAGTTGAAAAATTTTACATTATAAAATGTACTACCGTACTGTACACTAATGTACTAAAGGTTTCATCTCTTGTGGAAAATATATGACGTTTATATTCAAATTATTCACTGCCTTGCAAGGACTCCAGCAATGCAAATTATATTCTCCTAACTTTAGTCTGTGATATTACTGTATATAAGATAAAAACTGTAAGCCTACTGTATAACCACCAAACCCTTGAGTCTTTGTTTTTTGCTTATATAATTTCCTACAAGTGACTGGGGAGAATATAATTTACATTGCTGATATAGGTTGTACCTCTCTAGTCCGGCAACCTCGGGACCTGACCGGTGCCGGACCATGGAAATTCACCCTTTTCCTGGATAGATAGTGACTTGTGCTTATGCCTGGAAGCACTAGCACCACTTTCTCTGCGTCATGGTCTCTTTGAAGACATATTGAAGGGTTAAATGTCGTATAGTAGCTTCTCAAATTCCGCGAGTTTTTAATTCTTAACGTATTTTATTGGAACACACAAAAAAATAAAAAAATAAAAATTTTGACGGCGGAAACTTGAATTTCGACGGGTTTGAACGGCCCGCCAACGTGCAGACGACGTGCATAATCGTGTAAACAGCTTCATTTCTCTTATGTACAAAAGATTCATTATTGTTTATTACTGAATGTCTTTTTTATTGAATTAATGTTTATGTGTGCAAAATGAGCAATACAATTCATTAATAGTACGTAGAATATTAGAACACACGAGGAAATGACACAGCATTGTTTTCGTTGATTACAAAACCAGTGACTGACTGGTTCTACATATAAAACTGAAGATAATAAGACCTTGGTTGTAGCTGTAGTAAAATTAATATGGTTGTTTTAAGTAATGTTATTTAATGTTAATAAATTGAACAATAGAAGTAGCTAACGATAATGGTAAAGAAAAAAGAGAGATCGCATATGTAAGTGCGCATGCGCACACGTGAAAACATATCGTCATTACTTTACATAAGAATATGAAAGCAACACTAATTTACTGTTCATATATATTTTAATTAATGTTTCTGAATTTGTTTTTATTGAATTAATGTACGTGTGTGCAAAATTAACAATACAATTTATTAATAATATGTGGAATATTAGAGGAGACGAGACGGCTGCCGGCATTGTTTATGTTAAAGCTTACGAAACCAGTGACTGATTGGTTCTACATATAAAACTGAAGAAAATAATACCCCGAGTTTAGCTGTAGTAAAATTAATGTAAAAAATGAATATGGTTGCTTGAAGTACCTGTAATGTTATTTAATGTTAATAAATGGAACAATATAAGTAGCTAACCATTAATGGTAAAAAAAAAGTGAGACTGCTCGTATGTAAGTGCGCACATGTGAAAATATATCGTCATTACTCTACATAAGAATATGAAAGCAACACTTATTTACTGCTCATATATATTGAAGGGTTAAATGTTGTACTCTGTATAGACAAGCAGATTCAGATTTCAGATTTGCCCCCGAGGGGGCTAGTTTATTGGGCACCCCCTTACATCCTGTGCAAGGTGAAGCGCAGAAGCGTTTACAGCGCCCAACAGGGAAGTATGAAAAGTTCATACTTACCTTCATGACTCGTACATTAAGGGTGTAAAAGCCTGAAGGGTCATAGGTTCTGTCAGGTTACATAAAGTGAGAGAATGATGAGTGTGTGGGGGGAAAGTTCCCGGTACATTTTATCTGTTTATGGCAAAGAGTGGCAGGTCCCTAATAATGTCAAATGCCAGGCCTGTGACTAGGAGGAGGGATATCTGGTCTGGGAGGGAAGAGGTGTTGGTAACGGCTGGGATAGACAAGCAGAGAGAGAGATTGAGTGCAGCCGAACTGCCGTATGTAAACAAAACTTAATTTCCCGGGGCTTTTTTTTTTTTTTTTTTTTTCTTTTAAGGGGATTAGCCCACCCGGGCATAGGTCACTGACCCACATTGGGGCCTGAGGGGCAAAAATTTAATACTCCTGTAATAATAATAATAATTCAGAGAAGTAAAAAAAAAAAAAAAAAAAAAAAAAATATCTGCCTATCTACCTATTGGACAAACTAAAATCGTTCCGGACCACGGGAGTTTCCGGACCACAGAATGCCGGACTAGTGAGGTACAACCTGTATTCTTATAAGATAGTGATTAATTTGAATATAAACATGCGATAGTTTGCACTAGAATAAACTTTTAGTATTCATTTTGTACATTTATTTGATTACATGTACAGTACAGCTTTGCCCTTAGGACAGTGTATGCATATAAATGAGTTTCAATAAATGAATA
>CAUDMG010000667.1:1447500-1512351 GCA_958450375.1 Homarus gammarus | reverse complement strand
TTTTTAAATCCACTTTTCACATAAAGGTGTTGTATTGCACTCTGTACTACCATCACATTAATAACAATAAAATACATGTGAGGATTTGCAAAACTTAAAGTATAAATCACTATTTCTTTACCAAACCACCTAGTTTTAACACACAAAAACAGTAAACCACACAATAAAGGAATGGAATTATACAAAAATATGAATGTTTGGATTATCACTTTGAACTTGGGGGAAGTGAGGACTTGGTGATTACTTCCTAAGAACTAAGCATAAACCTTTATTTCTTCTTCTTGAAGCTTGTCACTGAAGGTGCGACTGGGGTAGTACTTGCCTGGCCCATCTTGTTGATGTAATATAAGCCAACCAGAGAACAAAGCAAACTGAAAATAGATTTACAGTATTACAATGTCTTTGGAATATCAATCCAGAATAGATTTATCAATTCAGCTATTCAGAAAGAATAAATACTGTACAGTAGGCTCTCACCGATAACTTTTAATAGGTGCCTGAAAAACACCGTTATTAGCGAAAACGTTATTTGTGTGACATTAAAATACATGTAAAAAGGGTTTATTGGTGCAGCCGCCACAAGAATTTCACCCATTTTTTCCCCTTGAAGCCCTCCTAACACTTTTTGTTAGCTGAAATAAAAAGAATTGTTATTCAATCATCAAAATAAAGAGTTTGAGTAATATAACACTTAGTTTTTGAGGTGCTTGGTGTGATGATTGTTCCATATCTGAGGGTCACTAACACTTGCACTGTCTTTCATTCTACAAGACAACCATTTCACAAGAAAATGCTCTGTTATCACTAACAACCTGTTTCTATTGCCTTTCTCATTCATAGCTCGCCTCGCATTTCCATCACTACCGAAATATTTTTAGCCAGCACAATACCCTTCTTGGTCTCCTCTAAGTTCCTCTTAATATTTTGCACTGTAGACTCAGGACAGTTCAATTTCCTCACTTTAAAAGTTCCCTGTCATTCAGGTGGCAAATCACTCCCTCCACCACCTCCCCTAGCCCCCACAGGCAAAAATGCAGAAGCCATTATTGATCACCGACCCCAACAACCATTGGTTATACAGTCAACCCTCACTTTACGCGGTTAATTCAACCCACAGGGTACCGCGGAAAGTGAGAAACGCGTAAAGTGAACAACATAACATATGGGATTAATTGAAATAGAGACCGGGCCGACCCCCAAACTCCACTTTTTGACGACACACAACTATGTTGTAGTAAAAATATTATCTTAACTTTATGATGGTATGCACACACAATTAATAATTAAGAGAAATATCAATAATATTAGGTTTTTTAACACTTACATTAATAGAAAAGATGGCTGGGCACACGGGGATGGGCGGTTGGTTTCGAGGCAGAGGGCAGATTATTGGCCCTCACCTGTATCACTTGCATCACTATCCACCACAGAGGCTTGCAGGGCCTCTTTGTCAAACCCCTCAAAGTCCATACAAGTCCATATCCTCACTATAATTATCACTATCACTGATTTGGGCCGGCTGTGGTGGGTGGCGGATGAAGAACTCGGTAATGTTTTGATGACTGGGTGACCTTGTGCGCACCATGCTCACACCGCTTACACAACATGGCGGGAGGTTTGAATCCAAAAATGGCGCGGCTCGCCAGCCGCTCTCTGCGTAAAGGGGTACACGCACCGCAGAATGTGAGCATTCCTGTTTCGGCAGGGTACCGTGGAAACGCGGAATGTGGGACCATGTAAAGCGAGGGTTGACTGTAGTGGTGAAAATCTCACACGTGGGCACAGCGCTGTATTCCACCGAGCATGAGAGTGAGGCGGAGTGGACAACTACGTCATCAACATGGCGGCAAACAAACGCTATCATTGATGCGCTCGGACGCTTCCCGCGAAATTTCCGTTATTCAAGAGAATCCAGACGTTATTATCGAAAATGGCTATCTATTGTAATTTACCGTTACTGTCGAAAACGTTATTGTGGAAGTCATTATTGACGAGAGCCTACTGTATACAGGTATCAATCGTTTAACAATAGTTTACTTAGCGATATTTTGGTTTAGTCATATAAAACACCCTTTGTTGTTTAACGATCTGCAATTTCCAGTTTTGGGATCTTCGAGTTTACTGGGAAAAATTCAGGAAAGAAGTCGGAAAAACTTGAGATTCTGTGCTCCAAGTGCGCATCATTACAGTACTGTCTGTAATGTGGCTCAGAACATCCCGCATGGGTCGCACGTGTTACACCATTTTGATATTGTGTCATCATATCTCAGAACATTGCGACAATAAAGGAAAAGCATTCAGGTAGGGACCATCGTATAACTGATCTTTAGCCATCACATAGCGGTAAATAGTGTTAATTTATTAGCATCGTGAAACTGATTGAGTATATAACGGTCATTGCCTGTACAGTGGTCCCTCGGTTAACGAATTACCTTCCGTAAGAATCTTCATTTCGGTTAATGAACAAAAATTCGGTTAACGATATTCTTACGAAAACGTGTCAACATGTTTTGGCCTGCTCACCAGTTGGAAGTTTAATCTGCCAATACAGTAATCGGTTCTAGGGCTTATATTCGTTTCCATTTGAGTAAATATCAAGAAGGTTGTGTTATTCAATATTTTTCAAAGTTTTATATTAAAATTATTAGTCATTTTAACATTTATTGAACATACGGTAATTGCAGTACAGGGAACTAGTTTCTGGAGCGCCCATCAGCCACTTCACTCACCCACCAAGGCGTCAGTTTGTGTGTCTGTTCAGTGAAGGAAACATCTTGCTTGTAGCTCTCTTGAACTGAGAGTATTTTTACATTTTTACAGTACAATTATTGGTCATTCTGAAATTTATTTAACATATTGACAATATATAGCACAGTGCAGTGTTGATTTAAATAAAATAATCTTGAATTAGACCCAGTAAACTTAAAATTTTATTGGAGAAATGACTGCATCAAGCATCGGTCCCCTAGAATGTGATTTTTCCTCCATCCCCACTTCCTTCTCTTCTCCCTTCTCTTCCACCCCCCACTTCCTTCTCTTCTCCTCTACCCCTACTTCTAATTCCCAGCAACATCAACCAGGAACCTTCTACATACAACACACCTCAAAGAAAGTGTACTTTATTGCATTTTTTTTTTACTTTGTATGTACTTTTCTGTGACCTGGAATCAATTACCCAAAAACCCATTGAAACAATGGTTTCGGTTAACGAGCAAGCTTCTGGAACGAATTGTGCTCGTTAACCAAGGGACCACTGTATCCCATTGAAACAATGGATTCGGTTAACTAACGAACTTCTGGAACGAATTGTGTTCGTTAACCGAGGGACCACTGTACTACTATTTTCTTACAGAATAAGTAAATAATGATTAAATGTGCCAAAATAGGCCTTTAGCATTAGAAAAAATGCAGTTACTGTACTTAGAAATACATGTGATTTTCCAATGATATCTCCATACAAAATAGTCTACATTAAGCAGCAAGCAAACAGCTCCAGCACAACGATAACAAAACAACAAAAAATAGCTGCCGTGAGGTGACAACGCTTAACTTTTATATTTATATAAACACTTGTTAACATCAATAATAAATGAAACTAAATTTAATAACTCGCCAGTTAATTTTTTTTTATCCTGTAGTGTGGTTTACCACCGCTACCTCGCTCCTACTCCTGACACTCACCTGCCCCACCCTTCATATCACTCTCCTTTTCACGTCCATACTAATGACTTTCCTGGGTACCAACACGCACAGAAGTTACAATTTTATTTAGGAAAGGAATGGAACCAGTGTTGAACAGAGGTGAACAGTGCTTAAGTCAGTGAGAACAACTCAACAGTAACAGCCGAGTCATACCCATGTTAAACTTCATACAGTGAGGTCCCAAGTACCCAGTGATAATTGCCCGTGAGATCCAACAAGAACCAGCGATGTGTTAATCCGTCTACGATAGAAAGGCCTGGGACCACACCTCACTCGTATAACACCATTTGTGAGGGAATTACTACACCATGTCAGGTCCCTCATAATACCATCTGTGAGGAAATTACTACATCACGTGAGGCCCCCCATAGCACCATCTGTGAGGGAATTACTACACCACGAGGTCCCTCCTAACACCTTCTGAGAGGGAGTTGCTACACTACGTGTTTGCTGTTCAACACCTACATTAATCTGTATGTTCACTGTATACTTTTCTGTGAGCTGGAACCAATTACCCAATATCCCATTGAAACAATGGTTTCGGTTAACGAACGACCCTCTCGAACGAATTGAGTTCGTTAACCGAGGGACCACTGTATGAATACCATGTGGCTATCTCTCTTCCTACTCTTATGTTCGTTCATAAAAACTTTTGGGCTTCTGCACTGGGTTTTCTAAGTGCTCTCAGCATGAAGACCAGAGTTGAGTTTTTTTTCATAACTTTATTTTACTGATGTCCTCAGTAGTGGGTTCAGCCTTTCCAGGCGAACTTTAGCGAGGCTGCTAGACTTGGTGTTCCTTCCGGAATACTGACCTTCCGGTCTTACTAGCAATCTAGAGTTATGTTGAGATGGACCTTGCATCCTTATATGGGTAATATGGGAACCATTCAGGGTGAAATTTTCAACCCAATAAATATTGCTAGGGTAATAGTGAACGATGTTGCCAATAGAGCGCTATTTTAGCGGCTCAGCACTGTCAACCCTGCCGGGTGATAGTACTCACTCAGGTATTATCGCTCAAGCTAATTAATTGGGGGATAATGTCTGTGTCCCTGATTGGCAACAAATAGAGAACTTGATGATCCCTCTAAATGAAATATGTTAAAGTATATATATACAGGTAGTCGTCGACTTACGACCTATGCGACTTACGTCTGTTCGACTTTACGACCGGCGGTACGACAGTTTTGGCCCCAGCCCCAGTGTAAATAATAAACCAATTGTACTGTAGTATGCAGTGATTTACTTAAACCTGACGACCGTAACAATAATGAACAAAGAAAATGTTGATAAAATATGACTTAAAGATGATTATATTATCATTACACATTACAGTATAATATACGTAAGGTAATTATAGCATAGGCCGACTTACGACCAGATCAACTTACGACCGGTCGGCCGTAACCAATCTAGGTCGTAAGTCGACGACTACCTGTATATATATATATATATATATATATATATATATATATATATATATATATATATATATATATATATATATATATATATATATATATATATATATATATATTTCATGTAAATCCACAATGAAAATGTGGATAAGATAAATCTTGATAAAATCACACGGGAAAATGGAAACAACGGAGTACCTTAGCTTTCGTCTTTATTCAAGACATCTTCAGGGGCATCTGTCCTGAGGAGCTAGTATTGAGTGATGAGCTACAAGGACTAGAAAGTTCAGCTCATACACTACATACAAGGAATTGTCTGTCAGTAGAGAATGTGAATTCAGTAGTAGTAGTTTCACCCAAGACCCAAGGGGACCATACTACAGTAAAAGTCGAAAAATCCGGATGCCAGAAATCCGGACCACCTGAGAATCCTGACTTTTCAAAAACCCAATTTTTTTTTTTTTTAGCTGGCTTTTGTGTGTATGTGCGCATGCATGAGCGCCACGGCTGCATAGCGACAACAAGCGACCATGCAGTGGCCACTTTAAAACGAGCAATCAAACTGTGACAACGTATGTAATTTTGAATCCTACTCTTTCCATTTACAGAGTACTGTACAAGCCCATAATAATGGCTGCTTAAGTAGATAAACTTCGTTGCGTGAAGAGAAAGAAGAACACATTGAAATTGAGTGACAAACTTGAAATAATTAAGAAACTAGAACGTGGTGTGAGCAATACTTTTCTAATGGAAACATACGACATTGGAAAGTTTACAATTTATGATATAAAAAAGGCAAAGAATAAAATTCTAGAATTCACAGCTTTTTCTTTAAAACTGCTCATTTTGATAAATGATGCATGCTATATTTGCTATTGAATAAACTATCAAAATGTACCTGTTCATCTCTTCTTTATTCCTCCTTAAATTTTAATTTTAAAAGTACTGCCCGAGAATCCGGAAAATCCGAAAATCCGGACCGACCCAATCCCCAAGCAGTCTGGATTTTTGGACTTCTACTGTACATGTAATTGTAAAGGATGTAGAGCCACTTGGATTACTAAGATAGATCCTCATGTGGCTTGCATAATTCATGGACAGCTGTGTCTCATATAACCTATTTTCACCAATTGATTGTGCAGTTTGTTATGATCAAATTTTTCTATTTCATCAAGCTACAGGTGATAAGAAAGATTTAGTGCAGATCCAAATTAAAAATAGGTGGAATAAGGCCTTGAAGAGTAAATTTTTAAATGTAAAACAATGGAAAGATCCCAAGTTGGCAGAAAGTTTAGGTTTATTGGTGTTAGGTAAGAGACTTAATCCCCACTTAGACAAGCCTGCTTCTGCTAAGAAAAATAAGTTATTGGACCTTCCAGACAATGGGGCAGTAGGAAGTTTACAAAAACCTCTATCTACTCAGTCTGATTTCAGTGGATTCTAGGATCAGGACGATGAGCCTGGTTCTAATCATAGTGTTCAGTCTCTTGAGCAGGAAGAACCTGTTGAGACTGACTTCATCCTATCCACATTTTGGCAACCACTTCCACCTGGGGCAAAAGTGTTGGTTACTATGAGTGGAAACAGGCTGCTGTCGACGGCCATCCAAACAGGCCTTGGATAACATTGGTAAGATCTAAGTCTTCTTTGTTTTCTACTACATCTGAATCTGTGGATTCCTTATTCAAGGTATTTTATGAAAATGTTCCTAAACTTCCTGATATCTCAGCACTTACAAAGAGACAGGAAAGACAAGCAACTGTGGGTCATCATTCATTGTTTTTGGAAGGTGATAATACACTTTCTTGGCCTGATATTTGCCCAAAGATGATCTCTGAAATAGACGAAGTCTGGGCTGATGTATTGAAAGACTTAACATTCATTCCCGCAGACAGGCATGCTCACAAGTTTAGTTTTCTGAAATTACAATTTAATGACAAAAAGAGTTCCTCGTATGAACTTTCCCAGTATTTGTCGGCTCCAAAATATGTTATGAAAAAAATTTGAAACCAGTTGCTTCTGCACTGCTGCTTGAAGAATTTAAAATTAGGAAATTGGCAGCAGATATTTGGTCTGCAATTATGATGTGTCAGTTATTAACTAAGTTTGTGCTGGACTATGAAGAAAATTCAGAAGTGGACAAATGTTTCGCTGCTGCTTTACAAGGGATCCCATATTCCCTGTACAACTCATTTTTAGATATGTTGTTGAAAGTCCTAAAACTGAAAGCCCAGCTAAGGAAACAAGCAACAAATAATGCTTCAAGTGGTAGTGCTTATTTAGTGCTACGTTCTTCCCCTCTTTCTCCTGCTTTGTTTGATGAACAATCAATGGTTAAATATAGATCAGCTGTTGAGCAAGCTATTAATATTAATGTGCCCAGGAGTCCTCAGACCTTTTGGAAATCTAAAAGAGGAAGGTTTTACAGGGGAACAGGATCAGCTGCTCGGTTCAGTTATCAACCTAGAGGAAACTTTAGAGGAGGAAATAATCCAAGACGTAGTAGGGGTGGCCGTTTGTTGAGAAGCGGAAGGAGACCTTATTCCACCACATCAGCAACCACTCCCTTCCAATGAAGCCTGACAGCTGGGTCATCTAGGGGGTTGGGAAAACAGATGGACTTCTTCCATATGGGCTTACAAGACAATCAAAGGGGGCCTCACATGGACTTTGTTGAGGCGCCCTCCCCTAGCATTACCAAAAAAGGGTAAAAAACCAACCCCCTTACTTACAGAATTTGTAATTCAACTATTAAACAGAGGTGTCATAGAACTGCTACAGTCAGAGAAATGTTTCATGTCTCGCTTATTCCCAGTCCCCAAGAAAGGCAGCGACAAATTACGATGGATTTTGGATCTTTCAGTCCTGAAAAAATTTATTCCAAAAGAAGTTTCAAGATGCTCACTTACGATCATCTGAGGCATCTACTTCCGCCCAATGCTTGGATCTCAAAAGTGGATCTCGAAGATGCCTATTATCACGTTCCTGTTGCTCCCAGGTAAAGAAAGTTTCTAGTGTTCAAAGTAGGGGATGTAAGTTATCAATTCACAGTGATGCTATTCGGCCTGACGATTGCGCCAAAAGTCTTTACAAAATTGGTGAACATCCCCAGAGAGATCCTTGCGAAGGAGGGCATAAGAACTTTTGCTTATCTAGACGATTGGCTGATAGTGGGAAACTCTTTCGAAGAGTGTCAAAGGGCGACCCAACGTACACTAGTACTATTTCAAAACCTAAGATTAAAGATAAACCAGGTCAAATAAAATTTAATACCATGTCAAAAGTTGGATTGGTTAGGTCTCCAGCGGGATACAAATCAGCAGTCAGTCAGTCTACCAGAAGCAAGAGTAACAGATGTGATAAACCAAGTAGAAGCCTTTTGTGTAAAGCACAAGGTTTCTTGGCACGATTGGAAAAAACTTCTGGGTCTGTTGAATTTTGCCACAATAGTGGTTCCATTGGGAAAGTTAAGGAAAAAGCAACTATCTAATCTGGGCTCGAAGTTGATTCACAGAAGCAGAAATACTGCTTCTTCTCTCCCTATTCAGATAAAGAATCATCTGTTATGGTGGACAAAGTTGGACAATCTAATCGGTTCCTCTCCCTGGGTTCCGCCTCAAACAGGTTTGGTCGTTTGTACGGATGCATCCGAAATAGGATGGGAATACCATTCCTCAAAAGGGGAATTCAGTCAAGGGAAGTGGAGCAACTTCCTTTGGGACAAACACATAAATGTAAAAGAATTAGCAGTGGTCCTATTCTTGTCGGCAAACCCAAATTTACAGAATACGACAATCCTGTTTGCCATGGACAACAAAACGGCAGTGTTTTGTCTCAATCATCAAGGCTCAACCAGGTCTTGGCCCCTTCAACAACTGTCAGAAAAAATTTTCAGAGTTTGTGTAACACAAACACTTTACCTCAAAGCAACTTATATACCGGGAGTGCAAAACAATTGGGCAGACGCGCTGTCCTGTCTCCGGCCAGTATCGACAGATACAGAATGGTCCCTAAAGGTATCAGAGTTCAAGAGTCTAGTGAAGAAGTTTGGAACTCTAAAGATAGATCTCTTTGCCTCCCTAAAAAATCACAAGATGCAACTTTAAGCATCTTTGGAGAGGTCGAATCTTTTAGGAAATGCTCTACTCTTAGATTGGAACCTTTGGAATTCAATCTATCTGTTCCCACCTGTGAAAATATTGCCCAAAGTGGTTCACAAACTCAGATCCTTCCAAGGCAAGGTCCTCTTAATTGCACCATATTGGATCCTACAACCTTGGTTCCTGGAGCTGTTGGACTGGTGCCCACAACCGCTACAATTGCAACAAGGATGTCTAGACCAGGCACTACACTCTCAGTTTGAGATATTCTTGGCACTTCACACTTAGAGTTTCTCAAAAGGAGTTTAAAAAGGTTGTTGGGTAATTCCAATATAGCTAACCAAGTATTAGCAGGTCATAGACCCCAAACTTCTACTCAATATGAGAAAGCTTGGGATCTTTTTCAACAATTTATCAAGTTAACAACTCCAGAATCATTGTCAGAACAGTGGTGTTAGAATTTTTAGAATTTCTGTTCAGAGTTAAAGGCCTTCAAGGATCGACAATTGCATCTTATAAATCAGCATTGGTTGACCCTCTGGCTTGGGGTTTTAATATCACCTTGAACCCAAGGATTTATCAAATGCTAATATCGTCCTTTTTCATTCACAGACTCCACTCGGCCTAAGAGAATCCCTCCTTGGTCTCTGGAAAAAGTTATTAAATTTCTTATGGGGCCAAATTACAATATAAATCTGAACAGGGATAAATTACTCCAGAAGGCAGCCTTCCTTCTAGCAATAGCAACAGGTATGAGAATCGGTGAACTGATTTCAATTTCCAATAATCCATCATTTTTGGTATTTTCTGAGGAGGATGTTACCCTTTTTCCCACGGAGATCATAAGAAAAAATGAAAGGGAAGATTTTCAACCTCAACCTATTAGGATAAAATGCCTAATGGATGAGACAAGGATTCCTCATATATTGTGGCCAGTTAAAAATCTTCAGGAATGGTTAACCAGATTCCCTAATCGAGGCCCCTATGTTTTCTCATCTAGGGATGGTAAGAAATTGTCTTCTAGTCAAATGACAAAATCTTTATCTCAATTAGTGAATCAAGCAGACCCTGCCAAGAAATTTTGGGCACATGACACTAGGAAATACGCAGGGTCTGTGGCCTTTCTGCGGCATATGAGCCTCAGTCAGATCAAGGAAATGAGCTTTTGGTGATCTTCAAAAACTTTCAAAGACAGCTATCTTCATCTATCTCTGAGAGATGCTTCACATGTGGTGGTGCTGGGGTCCCCTCCTCCACCTAGTTAATCTCCAC
Organism: Homarus gammarus; assembly: GCA_958450375.1. NCBI lineage: Eukaryota > Metazoa > Arthropoda > Malacostraca > Decapoda > Nephropidae > Homarus > Homarus gammarus. Next base: position 1,501,857 of record CAUDMG010000667.1, on the reverse strand, counting down.
AACCAGGACCTTCTTCCTCATCAGAATAAAGTGAGTATCCTCATTGAGATATGTAAATTAACATTTTACCTTCCGGTAAATGTTCCTAATTTTGGAAATATTCTAAACGGTTTATAATCATAATCTGGACCTAAGCTAGCGGAGCCTTGTATGCAAAGTCACCTCCCTCTCCACCTCCTGCTCGGGTATTCAAGCTAGGCGTCGCATTCTGGGGTTGAACAAAAAGCCGTTTTTTTCTAAAAACCAGTTTTTGTGATATAGCCCAGAATGCGACGCCGATAACCCACCCATCTCCACCCCTCGAGAATTGACTTTTGTTTACTGCTCGCTCTAAGGCAAGAGATGACGGTGGCAGTGCGTATGATGGGGGGTGAGGGAGGGGGTTTCGAGAATTGCAATTAAATGCCAGGTAGCGACGTGTCCTCCTAATATTACTTATTAAGTAATAATTAGATGTTTTAATTGTCTATATGTTGGACTGGCGAGTTATTGCTAGGCATTAACATTCTGGGCTATATCACAAAAACTGGTTTTTAGAAAAAAAAAAACGGCATTTTCATCTCGTATTTTCGGGTAGATATATGTAACTTTCGTTGTTTATTTTTACTCATTTACATGCACACACCATCCTAAATATTTAGTGTGAAAAAAGTAAAAGAATTAATTGTCCTAAGGGCAAACCTGTACTCAAATGTAGTAATTACTAATATTTTTATGTCTAGTGCAAACTATGGGATGTTTATTCTCAAATTAATCACTATCTTACAAGAATTTCAGCAATGTAAGTTATATTCTGCCAAGTCAATTCAGTGACATTTTCTAAGCGAAAAACTTAAACTCCCTCTACAGTATATGAAAGATAAATACACACTAGGTAATCTTCGCCACATGCCTATCAACACCTCACCCACCTTCCTCCCAGCCATGATGAAGGTAGTTTTAGGCTCTAAGTTTTTATCTTATAAAATGTCACTGACTAAACTTAGCAGAATATAACTTGTATAGCTGGAATCCTTGAAAAGAAAAAGTCTGTAGCACAACTAACGCCAGTGTTCACTGTACTCGCTTCTCGTATCATCGAATTCTCGTATAAAGAATGCTCGTATAATGAGATCCCCCTGTACGTATATGGAAAATCTGATTGCTGAAGCCAACAGATATTTCAGATACAAAAATGCAAATCAATATTAGTGTAATTTCAATCTGCAAAGTCTTTCACAAGTTGCTGAACCAAAACAGATTTCATATGAATGAACTGGTAGCTAGTTAACCTTACATTCTATGATGGGGGCATAAAATCAACACAGAAAAATTGCCTTAATTAATACAGTATCATTCCCACATGTACACATAATACAGTGGTCCATCGGTTAACGAACGGTTCGCTTAACGAAATTTTGTTTAACGAATTACCTCCCATAAGGATCTTCAATTCGGTTAACGAACAAAACTTCGATTAACGAAATCCTTACGAACAACACGTTTTGTTGTGAGCATTAGCTGATCAGCTGATGAACTAATTTGCCAATTCAGTAATCTGTTCTATGTTTACATTCGTTTCCAGTGGAGTATATAACAAGAAAGTTGTGCTCTTTAATATAATGGCATCGTTTATATTAAAATTATTAGTCATTTTAAAATTTAGTTAACATATTGATAATATATGCAGTACAGGGAACTAGTTTTTTGTGCACCCATCAGCCGCTTGACTCAGCCACCAGGCGTCAGTTTGGCTTTGTTGACAGTGGAGTGAACATCTATTTTGTTGGTGTCTTGAATATTTTTGCATTTTTACATTGATATTATTGGTTATTCTGAAATTTAGTTAACATATTGATAATATATAGTGCAGTGCAGTGTTGATTTAAATAAAATAATCTTAAATTACACCTAGTGAACTTAAAAATTTTATTGGTGAAATGACAGCATCAAGCATGGGTCCCTTGAAAGGTGAATTCTCCTCCATCCCCAATTCCTTCTCCCTTCTCCTCCACCCCCACTTCTAATTCCCATCATCAACCAGGAACCTTCTACATACACACCTCAAAGTAAGTGTACTTTACTGCAATTTTTTATTTTAATTTGTATGTACTTTTCTGTGAGCTGGAACCAATTACCCAAAATCCCATTGAAACAATGGATTCGGTTAACGAACGACTCTGTGGAACGAATTATGTTCATTAACCGAGGGACCATTGTAATGAACTAATTTTATTTTAAACATATTAGTTATGATTTTTAGAATAATCATATTTGTATACTATACAATGAACATCAAACTTACCATACAGTAACAGAGACTCTATGGACCATACCAGCAGCAGAGCAGGCAAGGATCATGCACAGAAGTACTTCAGGAATCACACGAGCTTGAAATCCTTTTCCGAACATGACATTTTCCAAGTTACTCAATGCCTGTTTATCATTTAAGGAAAAATTAATACTTCTCAAATTAGAAGCTACAGTACAGAGAGGGTCACAATAACAAAAAATTACAACAGTATCAAGTTCCTTATAATCATCAGCAAAGACAGGAATTAACAATTACAAAGAGATTTCTTTAACAAGTTCTGAGGTGTCAATACATTTCTGTATGAGATAAATTTATTAATCTAAATACTGTCATCAAAAATTATAAATTGTACTTTTTATTCTAATGTGATATCCTTCAAGTTCCCTCTGTATGAAGGCAGTAACTCTTAATAATGCCTTGTTTGGTTTAAAAAAGGATACTGTTAATGAAGAGCCAGGATGCAACATATCCAGCAACAAGTCTCATAAGTCTTGTTGCACCCAACTGGGTCTTGTACATCTGCAGCCCAGAAAAGACTAACACGCAGCACAGGATAGCCAAACCAAATGACGCTGCTGTGCTCACACCTGCACCATAAACAAATCAATACATTATGTCAATTAAAAATAAGAGTTAAAAACCTCTTCTCTGAGTCTGTATTTATATTTTGACTTAGTGTACAAACATTAAATAACACATACAGGTATTTCAAACGAGTACAGTACAATATAGTACAGTATAACAAAAACAAAAGGAATACCACCTTACCTCCAAAAAATTAAGTGAGCAAAAGCTCAATGCATTTTTTAAGCAAATTACATTTTGTGCAAATCAATATATTACTGTACTGTGCAATCACACTGCATATGCTGAATGATAAGATCCACTTCCAAGCCTACCTGAATGTCAATTCTATCCTTTCGTTAAATTAAAAAAATATATAAATATAAATACCGAGTCCCTCAGCCAAGAATATGGATCAAGCAATTCAAAACATATGCTCATTATTGTAATACTGTACTGACAAAAGTGGTGAATCAGAAACCATTAATTTTCATTGATTCAGACAGCAATTTAAACACACTTTGTAAATACTATTCAGTACAGTAGAGAACAGTAGTTATTCTCTACAGTGATTGGATAACAAATAAAAAATGTGACCATAGAAGATGGAAATCTGACTGAAATGTGTCATGTTTTCTATAAAAGATCTTGCAAGCTTGATCAAGGAGGCAAAAAAAAAAAAAAAAAAAATGCTCAGCATTTTTGCAATCAATTCAGGGAAGCAACGTGCTCTGCAACAAATGTGTGATCATCTTTATACTTACGATGTTCAGAATTTCTAAAATTGGCACCTGAAAAATTTTATTGAATAATATTCACATGAATAAATTTATGTAATTAATGTAACAACTTGATGTACCATATACAGGGTAGTATGACATTCCATTTCAGGATTAACAGTGAATTTCACAGGGAACACATAAAAGAAAACTGTACAATCCAATAATTTTTTTTATAAAATATCACAGTTTTGGGATCAAGTGAATCAAATTAATGATGGCAATGTGGACTTCAAATTGCACCCATGACTCTCCTGAATAAAAAAAAGAGTATTATGAGGCTTTCTAATAAGCCAACTTAAACTTGAGCTGAAAGAAAATTACAGAAATAAAATTCTGAAATAGTTTCCAAAACCTTTACAGTACTTTTGAAATATTCCAAAACCATTACAGTTAAACCTCGATAAATTGGACTTCAATATATAGGAATTAACTTTTTTCAGACTCTGAAATGCTTTGGTCACCAGAAATACTATAAGAAAAAAAATTAGAAATGGGGAAGATTAATAAAAATTTGTTTATGAAATGAACAACACTTACTGAATACTGTACACTTGTACAGTGGTCTTATGAGATTTACTATAGGCCCACTGAGAACTAAAACACTTCAGTATGTAAGCTGGCTGGGGCTGATCAGGTGTTGCCTCATTTGTCAGGTTTATTTATTTATTGATTCAGTATTATATTCTCATATGATTGGCCTCTTATGGTTCATCATGATTAAGATAACATCTTCAGTAATAGAGATAAAATACAATACTGTATGTAATTTGTAATATGACTTAAAAATAAAAGGATAAGCTGTATCAGAAGGTTATTTACTCAAGATGCATTCATGTGAGAGCTTTCAGTAGACCAGCTTACAACAGGGTCACTGTAACACACAGTATAGTATTTGATATAAAGATACCTTCTTAAAAACTTTATTTACCACCTTTGAGTGTTATATGATGACTCAATTTGGTTACTTGTACACTTAGACAAATGATTAATGAATAAACCAGGGAATATGCAGATGCATAATACTTTACACTACAATATTACTTATTGATGATAAATACAGGTATTCGTCGACTTACGACCTATGCGACTTACGTCTGTTCGACTTTACGACCGGCGGTACGACAGTTTTGGCCCCAGCCCCAGTGTAAATAATAAACCAATTGTACTGTAGTATGCAGTGATTTACTTAAACCTGACGACCGTAACAATAATGAACAAAGAAAATGTTGATAAAATATGACTTAAAGATGATTATATTATCATTACACATTACAGTATAATATACGTAAGGTAATTATAACATAGGCCGACTTACGACCAGATCAACTTACGACCGGTCGGCCGTAACCAATCTAGGTCGTAAGTCGACGACTACCTGTACACAACAATAGTATTTATTAAGTGACGATAAAATAATACACAATTGTACTGAACTGTTTGCTCTTTGTAAACAATGACTCACGGTTTTCAGTGTGGGATTCTTTTTTGAGGAAAGAGGATTCTTTTAGGATAATAATTTATCAATCTGGCACCATATGATCCTAAATTATATGAGAATTGTGGTGGAATTGCACCCCTCCCCTCTGCTAGCTGCTCTCACTTATTTGTCCTAGTTTTATCTTTACAGTACTGCACAGTACTGTATACAGTTTTCTCTTTATTCACAAGACAAATTCTGTGGTTACTTGCATATAACACTTTACAGTAAAAAACAATCAGTGACAACATCCAGACTTGTATGTCTGATTTTCAACCCAGAGAGTTCTGTTTCATATACTTTTTTCTTGTTGATATAATATTCTTTTAATAACCTTGTCATACAGTTAAAGACCGTAGTTGTTGTAAGTCAGTAATAACATAACAACAACTGATTTTCTTTAAACAGTTCAGATAAGCAGTGTTATCTTCACCCCCCCCCCCCCCCCTAATTCACTTCTTTGGGACTTTCGCATTTTTTGGACTGGGGTCTGCCCCAATTAGTCTCATTTATTAAAGTTCTACTGTACTTCTTGAAAATAAAATTCAGGCTGAATGCACTAACAGATGTTTCCTTTTTAAGACATTTTATGTTCAGTAAACCCTCGATAACTTGGCATTTCATATAATTTGGCACAGATGTGGTTTCAGAATGTATTATAGTACAGGGTAATCATTTATGGACACCCTGTATAACTCAGGAAAAGTCGAGATATATAAAATTATCTGGAAAAATCTCGGCATATCTAGCACGTGGGTAAGAGTAACGCCATGAGGGACGCCGAGAGGCTGGGCCGCGCTCTAAGCGTGAGTCAGTCTAGCGCTTGTTATTGTTGCAGTCGGGTGTGCACAGCTGGTCTCTCCACACTTTGTTCTCTGCTTGTGTTCTCCCTCATCAAACATCTGCACCCTCAAGGAGCTATGGGAAGAGCATGAAGCTTAGGTCCCTGAGTGTTCACAATAAAAATAAAGTGTTAGACCGAGTGGATGCTGCCACATCCATGCATATGGTGTGTGAGGAGTATGGGATGAAGTCCAGCACATTTTACGATATAAAAGAGAATCAAGACAAGAATCGGAAGTACATTCTAACTCTAGAGGATGTTGGCAATTCGAAAAAAGTGCAGAAAAGAACTAAGCCAGCAAAATTTACTGATTTAGATCAAGCTGTGTAAAAGTGGTACAGCGGTGACGCGCATAACTCTCACCAAAATGTCAAGGGTTCGAGCCTTGGCCCGGACACACGTGAGAAGGGTGTTATCCAGGGTGACCCTTACCAAACACCACAGGTTTCCAGGTCCCCGGCTCCCTTTTGTACTAACACTGGATAAGTGGCGAATGTGATAAAAAAGAAAAGCAGAAATGTACAACAGGCGTCACCGTACATGGTGTGGACATTCAAAATGCCGCAGCTGGCTAGGAGCATCGAGGCTACAATTATCCATGAACAACTACGTTGGACTGGCCATGTTACCTACATGGATGACAGTAGGCTGCCAAAGCAGCTACTTCACAGTCATCTAATGAATAGTAAACGTAACGCTGGCGGGCAACTGAAAAGGTATAAGGATGAACTTAAGACAAACCTGAAAAAGTGCCAAATCGACTCCCCTCAGCTGGGAGATGATCACTCCACACTGTAAAGCTTGGAGGAGCACCACACGAGAAGGTATCAATACTTTTGAATTAGCCCGACTGCACACCGAGGCACACAAGTGCCAACACCAGAAAGACACTGCTGCCGCCCCTCCCGCACTAGATGGTACCATCCATATGTGCAACATTTGTGAATGACCCTGCCGGTTCCGTATCGGCCTCTTTAGTCACCTTAAAACTCACCAAGTTTGGCAATATCCTTAATAACTCACATCATTGTTTCATAGCTGGAAGAACGTCATACTCGATTCCGAGTGTGAGGTCGTCTGCATGCTGAAATTCAGTGATGGATGCAGCCAACACCTTTGTTCCTGCCTGGAGTTGTCTTTTGTTTATAAGACCCTTCATCCAGTACTGGATGTCCTCCCTGCCTGCTAAATAGGCATTGGCACGAGTAAGGAAGGCAGCCAAGAAAATGGAAAAGAGGAGGCAGCCCAAAGCAGTCTCCCGGCGGTCCGACAGTCCCTGATATCCCCAAGCACTCAATGCAGGATAGATGTTGCAGAGCTTGTTTGCTCCAAAAGCATCCCACCAGCATTGCCAACTTGAACAGATGGCAGTTCTTATTATTGGTAATATTTAAGAACAAGTGCCCAGGTTAAGGAGCAAAGTTAAGAAACTTCCAATAGAATAGAAATTCTTCAGTTCATCAAGAACATCCTAAGAAAAGTTGAGAAAATAAATTTTTTATATACAAAAAGATCATCAAGAACCTAACGTCTCAAAAAGCAGTCGGTATAATGAACATGTCTAACCTAACCAGAAGGGCCTGATCTAATATCCTAGCCGGGGGAGCAGACCCCCCAATGTGTAAACCTAATCTAACCTAACATGACATGACAAAAGGAAGAAACATAGGAACCTAAGGATCCAAACCTGAAATCGAGAAGTCAGAAAACTTGAGAAAAATATATATTTCAAAAAAATAAATGAAAAATGTAAAGAACAGGTATTCTTATTTTTTGCTTTATCTCCTTATATACAAATCAATATAGAGTTCAGTGATTGACATTTTTCAAATCTTAACCGAAAAGTATAAAAAAAAAGTATTTTAACAACAGAATTAACAGTTGTACACAAATCTTTACCTTATTTCCTTGAGCTCTATCATCCTACATATAGACTGCCCCTCACTTAACACCAGTTTGTTCAACACATCTTCACTTGAACACAGGTTAAGCCGGGATATCACAGAAAAATTCAGACAAATGTGTGGACCAGCAGTTGATTCCATTATAGTCCATGAATAACATCCCCAGCATGTCAACGGTCGAATCCATTACAGTCCATGGATAGCGTCCCCATGCCGCACGGGTCAGAGTTTAGCTAGTGTGCTCAGTCCGGCCACAACCAAAACTTTGCTTTGATTAAATAAATTTTTTTCCGCATGTTTTCGTCACCATGGCTCAACTTACACATTCTCTAAGTGCCTCTCTGCCTAGGGACATTAAAGCAAAGAAGAGTAGGACCACATTTACTGTAGAAAGTTGGACATTCTTCAATGACTTGAGAGAGTGAAGACAATCATCTACCTAGGATGTCTATCCAACATTCTACACCACCAACATTTTTCTTACCCTTCATAAGTGAGTACAGTACAGCAAGTCCTCGCTTAACATCGTCCCACTTAACGTTATTTCGGTACTACGTCGCTGAACTTTAGAGACCAAAAATTCGTTTACCGTCCTGGTGATCCAATACCAAGTCGTTTTGCATCGTCACGGACTACTTTCTACGGCGCATCACCCGCTCTTGTCCGGCCGCGCTACGCTCTCTCGGCTCGGCTTGCAGCCCTCACTCACGGAACGTCACAGCATCCCTAAGTGACGGCAAGCCAGTCTCTGTTATGACTCACATCATTCGTGTATGCTAGTGCTTTTGCTCTAAAACTATACTTTAACCATTCAAAATGTCTTCCAAGCGCCCATCAAGTGCAAATGATGCTAGTGTAGTGAGGAGGCAACATAAGACCATTAGCCTTGTGACGAAAATGGATGTATTAACCCAATTTGTAAAAAGGGGAACATGCTGTGGACATAACCGCTGAGCTTGGTCTAACTCCCACAACGGTGCGTACTATCCGGACCAACGCTGACAAGATTAAGGTTAGTGCTGGAAGTGGTTCTTCTCTGAGTGCTACTAAGACAACTCGTACTAGAAGCACTGTGATAGAGAAGGTGGAAAAGATGCTGGCAATGTGGATGGAGGACCAGAATCGATGCAATGCACCTGTGAGCCTTATGGTTATCCAGCATAAGGCCAGATCCTTGATTGACAACATGAAGGAAACAGAGAGTGAAGGATTGAAGGAAGAGACCTTTACGGCCAGCCGAGGCTGGTTTTAAGGATTTAAGTGTCGGTATAACTTCCACAACATAAAGATGACTGGCGAAGCTGCCAGTTCAGATACGGTTGCCGCCGAGACATTCCCGCCAACAACGGAGGATAAGCAAACATCAATGGAGGAGGAGCAAGCAGCGGCGGAGGAACCCCAGTCAGAGCAGGAGGAGGAGGAACCCCAGTCAGAATAGGTTTTGTTAGGTTTGGTGTCTTTAGTGTTAGAATTAAAGGTCAGATTTGGGTTAATATATAGGACTAACCCGCTGACGAGTTATTTTCATTACTGTATATTTTCTTACATTTTCATCAGTGAGTTATGATATACAGTAATAATCAATTCTTGTGGAAATTGTTCGTTTCATGGATAATTAGGCGCCTAGGCACACACTAGTTTGCCTTGCGTCTTGCCGGCGGTAATGAGGCAGCGCTCAAGAGAGGCGTCTTGTCTTCGTCTCTTCCCCGCGGCAGTTTCATTTTCAGCATGACGTGTGATGGTTGTCGCTGACCTTATGTTTTTCAAAGACCACAGCATCGTTCCTTTAAGTAGAAAGTATTGTTCATAGCAATACTGTGAAATAGAACTGGGTTTGTGTGCTAAGTCAGTTGTTGTTTGGAAACAATCATCCATCATTTCATCGCCGCTGTGGCTCGCGTTTCCCGCCACCTCAATAACAAATCACTTTGCTGCCCAGGTTCAGTAAGCATCGTATCATCTCACGTCCAGAAAATGCCTCAAATTTCAACATATCATAGTAAGTTCTTTCTGTTTAATATACCGGGGGGGTTGGGGGGGGGGGGGGCGGTGAGAATGTTAGGTAAGGTTAAGTAGGTTATTTTGGTTAGGTTGGTTAGGTCTGTTCTTCATACCTACAAATGTTAAGTATCACTTTATTTTAAAAATATTCATTTGTTAACACATTTGCACAAACTAAAACAGAATCCACGGTAAATTTTTCTTGTAGCTCCGTTCACTTGTAGCAAGTTAAAAATATATTGTTCTAGTGTATTTGTGCTGAGACCGAATAAGACCTTCCTTTTGGGCGGAAATTAGCCGGGTTTTTTTCGTGATTTTTTTTCGTTTGACGTTTTCCGAGAAAAAAAGTGCCTAAGCGACTAACAAATACACAGTAAAACACTATAAAAACATTAACCAAACCTAACCTAACTTATCCTGACCTAACTTAACTGACTCTCACCATAAGATGGAATCACCTATTTCTTACCTTATTGGCCTGGTTCTTGTTCGTCGTTGCATTCTGGGATTCTTACACAGCGATATTTACATTCAGTTTTGCTCTTAGTACAATTTACTGAGGTTGGAAGAACACCATGCGATCAAAAAAATGCTATAGTTTCTTCCTTTTTTTTTTCCAAATACTCGCAATTAGCTCCATATACTTTAAGTGACACCCATCGCAGACTTCCATGGTCGGAACTGAACTTGAATTTCAAAATATGAGAGACCAAAACGAATACCCGAATTTGATTGGGCCAAAAATACCACGAATTAAACCCAAAAACATTTTAATTGGTTTCAAAATAAAAAAGGCTTTTGATTGGCCGCATGACGTGTACAGGATTGCATGTGCAGGATGATTTATGAAGGGGCCGCAGTGTTGGAGGAGAGGCAGAACGGATGTTAATGGAAGAAAAGAAAAAATTTTGGAAGAGCTATCTCCGTTATTATGCATTTCCGCTGGTAATGTAACAGATGAAAATTATCTTATAATTAGACGTCTTATTCGAGTATGATAATAGACTAGTGGTTGGAATGAACGGAGCTACAAGAAAATAATACCAAATCCACAATAAAATAAGTGAAAATCCGAGGTTTTTATAATCATTTCCAATCAATTTCGGCCGAAAGTTAGTACAATATAATTACCCAGATTTGTTCAAAACTCATAAAAAATTCGGAAAAACATAATTTGAACTACAAAAAATATATACAGTATTAAAAATCGCTGGATCCCCGAAACAACAACAGGGGTCAAAACCTTACCAGGTACCGGCGCGCCACAGGACGGTCTGCACTCACACCTCACTCGACGTGAGTTCCGACCGGCAAAAGTCGCCGAGGCGTTGTTCGGAAAGGAGCTGTGGTATAAGTTTTCTGCAGCTCCTACAAACCAATAAATCCATGTGTATGGCCTCCTGTTAAGTATTCTTCTTGCTTTGTTTTTGCAATCGCCTATTCAGAGTTAGCAGGCGCGAGAGAACTCACTCGGTGTCAAGTGACTAATATTATAGTCACGTGACGTCTGTTTAAGTCTTACTGAATCCACAAATTGAAGTATGTCTGGAAATGTTTTCTTTGTACAATGGTAGATAATCGGTTGTAATAAAATCAGTCAAATGTATTTATTAATTTCATGTTTATGCATTTCTGTAGAGATGTTGTATTAAACATACTACAAATTGTACTATTGACTCAAACTTTTAATATCCTTGTGTTTTAACTGAATGTTTTCTCGAAATCTACTTTTAAATTTACTGCATGGATAAAACGAAACGATGAACGAAATAACCATCGCTGTGCGCGAGACCTGGAGTTCACAAACGGTTTAGACACGCTGTTACGCACTGTTGGCAAGTACTGGGCATGCACCGGCTCCTGAATGTACCTGAACCTGCTCTAGTGTTGGTCAAGTCTTGTCTTGAAAGAGCTCAAACTCGGTGCTGTCACAGCACTTTCTGGTAGAGTGTGTAGTGGCTACTCTCCCCTACAACTTCCAATGAGCGCCGGCCGCACTCCGACCAGCCAATCAGCGTGCAGCGAATCGAATCGAATCGAAGATGCTAGTGACAGGGGGGAAAGAGGTTCAGAGGAAGAATAAAGAGAGGATGGAAGTGAATTTTAGGAGGAGAGAACAGGTGCAGTGGCTAGACACCGCTTGCGTGAGGGGTTCAGGGGTGGGGGCAGACGGGAGGCGACAAGACAAAGCCAGGCTGGCGTCAGGTCAAGCGCCAGGTGCAGCGTGTTGGGTTGGGCAGTGGATGTTCAGTGCTTGGGCGGCTTGAATGAGTTTTTGGTTTCTTGTGCGGAGATGTCTTGGTCTTCTTAGCTTGAGGTCGATTTTCTTCTCACTCTCCTCCTCTTCTTGCTTTCTTGAATTGTCCATTCGTTTGTGTTTGGGTCTTGTTGTTCGTCTTCCTCGTGAGGTAGGTTCTCATAGGTGTGGAAGAATTCAGAGAGGGTGAGGGTGAGGGTGTCCGCGCGGGCTTCAGCTCCACGGACCACGTGGTGTTCTTGGTTTGGGGCTTCGGCTCCATGGACCACGTGGTGTTCTTGGTTCAGTGTGGTGGGCGACTTCTTGAGAGTTTTCTTTTCTTGGTTTTTCTTTTTTTGGTTTTTCTTTTCTGTTGGTTTTTTCTTTTCTTGAGAGCGTACAGCAAGGAGGGCCTCTTTGTAGCTCAGTTTCTTCTCGAGGCGGACTTTGGCTACCTTGCACTCCTCCTTCCATCTGGGGCAGTTCCGGTCGGCGGAGGAGTGTGGGCCACCACAAGCAGCGCATTTCTTTTCTTCGTTGGGGCAGACCGTGTAGCGGTGTCCAGGGCTGCCACACTTGGAGCAGGTGTCCTCCTGCGCTTCACACTTGTTTACAGTGTGTCCATAGTGCTGGCATTTGTAACACCGATTCGGTTTGCAGTAGGGCTTGACTGGCACAGTTACCCACGCCAGTTGAGCCTCCTCGGGTAAGGTGGAGTGGTGTCCGATGAGGGCAGTGGTGTCTGACAGCTTCTTTACAATTTGGAGTTGCCCCTGGAGGAGCTCACTTAGTTCTTCTTGGTCCACGTGGGCAATTTCGGCGTAGGAGATTACTCCCAGCTTCAAGTTGTCCCACATGTAGGCAATCATCTTGAATGGGATGCCGTTGATGTCAGGAATCTCCGCGAGCTGGGCGGGCATGCCCTTTTCGGCGAAGGTAATCCTGATGTCTCCATGGAGCTTTAGTCGCTCCACCTTGGTGACTCCCTCGATCCCATTAGCTTCAAAGAACTTCTGGAGAACTAGGAGATTTAGTTTCTTGGGGCAGGTCGGCGTGTCCGGACGAATCCGCGCCACGCTATCAAACTCGTAACCGTTCATGGTGAGAGGGTTAGAGAGAGAGTGTGTGTGCTGGGCAGCAGTTGTTCAGTTCAAGTTTAGAAGCTCCAAAAAAGTTGTTGGTAGCGAAAGGCAGAGCGGGGAAGATGACAGAGGAAGGAGCAGGAGGTTAGGAAGGGAATTGTAGTGGGAGAGATAGTGCCGTGGCTTTACACGACTGCGTTTATTTGGTTAGCGCATAGCGCACGTATTTGGTTTTGTCTGTGTTGGGTGTGTGATCCTCGGGTCACCACTCCTCCGGATTGTGTCAGTTCAAGTTTAGAAGCTCCAACAACTTTCCCTGAATACGAATTCGCAACCTTTCGATTTACAACAGGTACCTACTTTACTGCTAGGTGAACAGGGACCACGGGGGCTAGGAAGAGTGTCCAAACAACTTCCGCTTGCCCGGGAATCGAACCCGTGACATCTTGCTTGCGAGGCAAGAGCGGTACCGCTTCTACCACAAGCGCCCCCTGGGCAGCAAGCTACGCCGAGAGACTAGGTCTATGCAGAGGACGTAGGGGTACGATCGCCGACCTAGTCTCGACCATCAACCTCCAGTTCAGGATCAGAGCGTTTCACACCTTACGCTTGAGCCGCTGTGATTGGTCCTCTCGCTACGCGCACCCCAGATCCTGATCCTGGTAAATTGTATAAATACGGCCATGCCTGCCCAGGGAGGCACTTCTCGCATCGCTCCTGAACCGAGAAGACCTCCCAACAAGACCTCCTGCTGAACCCGGAACTCTGAAGACCGCCTTCTCCCCTGCGCCATTGTTGGCCATCTTCCCGGACCGGACCACCCAGGACTGTCATCGTCCACAACTACTCACGAGCGTTCTCGGTTTATCGAGCATTAGCTTGCCCTCCCCACTGGCAGTGTGAGTGACCCACACTCCAGCTGGAGAGCAGTTATAGCGCGATATTCCCGGGGTGGTTTGAGCTCTTTTCCTTCTACTACTATTTTTCCTTTTTCGCTCTGGCCTAGGGACCTGCACCCTCAAAAAGTGTATTCGTCCTGCGGTCCCCCCTGTAACTGTTCACCTCCCTCCCAGGAGATTTTGAACACGAAAGGGGGTCGGAGCAAAACCCTCCCCAGCCGAGTCTTTCCAGGAAAACCGTGATCGTGCGGGTCCACCTGGAAAGGGGGTAGCTATCCTTATCCTTCCCAATAGGCACACTTAGCTCACGTCTATAAGTGAGCAGTCACATACACTAGGAAGTAGGCTTCCCCAATCGGGGCTCCGGGAGAGAAGCTCAGGAACCACTCTACGACCACCAGCCAGTGGGGAGTGCTGTAATTCCTCTGCTATTTACTCAAACGGAATAGGTAGGATTTAAAAAAAAAAAAAAAAAAAAAAAAAAAAACGGTTATGGAGCGCGTACGTCCTCCTAACCGCGATCCCCGCCTGAACCGCCAACCTGACGACCCGAACTACGACAGGCTCCGCACTGAGAAAGCAGACCAGCTACGCGCCTTCAATGAAGCCCTGAAAAGTAAGGACAACATCACCACCTCCAACAACTCCACCACCACTGCTACCGCCACTGAGGACAGCTGGACGAAGGTAGAAAACAAGAAACGCCGACGTGCTTTTTCGGGAAACGAATGCCATCAAGCAGCCCCCAAGGCACCCATCACCACCACCAGCTCACCCTCAACAACACTGCCAAAATTCCGGATCACGAAAACGGACGCAAAAACAACATATGCCGCCGTCACAGAGATGGAAAAGCTGAATCCACTGGCCAGGTTCTCAGTGCGGCCCAACCTAAAGGGGGAGATGATTGTTCACCCCAAAGACAAGAACTCCGCCACTACCCTCGACACTTACCTGCAGAACACCACCACCGTTACTTCAACCAAGCTAGACCCCGCCCAGAAACTGATGAAGTCGGTAGTCCTCCGGTACCCGAAGGAACTACCTCTCGAACCCCTGGAGAACCACCCGAAGATCTTAAAAGTCGAGAGATGCTCTCCCATGTCCGACAAGACGGCCACCACGAAACAAGTGCTCATAACGCACTACGGCTCACCCCCCAGCACCATAGACCTCAAAACCTGGGGGACCTACGAAGTGAGGCCCTTCGTCCCAGAGCCCCTGCGGTGCTTCAGATGCCAGAAATACGGGCACCATCAGACACGGTGCACGTACAAGGAGATCTGCGCAGTCTGCGCACAGAAGCATGGCACACACTCCTGCCTCACCAAGCTGAAAAATGGAGAAAAAATTGCCCCCAAGTGTGCCAACTGCGGGGGCAAACACCACGCCTGGAATCCTGGATGCTCCGAGAGAACAAGGAGGGTACAGGCAAACCGACCAGCAGCAAGACCGGCACCCACCGCCTACACACCAGCCCCACCAAGTACCTTCGTGTGGGGAACCCAGAGGCCAAAACAACCAAGACAACATCCTCAGCCAGTCAACACCCAAAGTGCAGCCCAGTTTCCTGGCCTCACCACGGCCACACCTCGGCCACCCAAGCAGCAGACAACCACGAGACAGACAAAAGAAGCACACACCAAGGCACCAGAAGGAATGATACACGTATCAGACCTAGCCAAGGTACTGACAACCTTCGCGGAAGGCCTAGCCGGACTACTGGGCCACAAGATCCAACCCACACAGCTCCAAATACTCATGGGGAGCGTCCTCGGGCAAGTCGCCACAGCTCCAGCCACCTCAGTGGAGGAAGCCACGCCGGTCCCCACACGAGTGACAGCCGAGGTACACTCCACACCGAAGAAGGCCACCAGAGAACCCAAGATACCGAAAGCTCCCAGAAAGAAAATGGACGTCTCAACTCCCCTGAACCGAACCACGGCCCAGAAGGCAAAAACCACAGAACACGAAGATATGGACCTGATCCAGCTGGAATCGAACTTGGACATCTCCATCGAGGACCATCAGAAATCTCCGATGAAACAGTGGTGGAAACCACCAGCACCCTGAACATCCTAACATGGAATGCTCAGGGCATCAAAAACAAGAAACACCTCCTACAAGAAGCAGCAGCCAAGGACAAGCTTGACATCATACTGCTACAAGAAACACTACTACAAGAACACCACTGTTTCAAATTCAGCGGTTACAAGACATACAGGAGGCATTTCACGCAGGCGTCTACAAGAGGATGCATGATCTTGGTCAAGTCAAGTATACCCTCCGCCGATGTCACGCAGCAATTTCCATGTGGGGAAAACATCGAGACACAGGCCATCAAAGTAACCCTCCAAGAACGGGAATTAACTGTTCACAACATTTACAAGAACCCAAGGGGCTCACTGGAGGTTACTCAACTATTTGCTTCGGCCGCTGACCACGCCACACTCATAGGAGGGGATTTCAATGCACATCATCCCTTCCTAAGCTCGGCAAGCCCCACAAATGAAGACGGCCTACACCTATACACCACCTATCAAGATACACCCGAGATCTGCCTCCTGAACACCGGTGAGCCCACCCACACTAGGGGAGGAAGGCTTGATCTAACCTTCGTCTCCAGTGCACTACAGCCTTCGGCCTCCTGGCAGATACACCCCACGCTGACCAGCGACCACTTCGCCACCCTAACAACACTGAAGGTGAACAAACTCCCCACTCCACCCCCCCTGAGATGGAGATACAATACCCAAAAGGCAGATTGGGGACTCTTCAAGAAACACCTGGCTAAGTGGCGCGAAAAATCACAGCCGTCCGGCGCTGCACCCGTGGATGAGACAACACTCCACCACCAATTGGTCGAGGCGTTTCACCAAGCGGCAGAAGAGGCCATCCCCAAAACAAAACCCACATCAAGACAGTACAATGACTACTGGTTCTACTGTCCCAGGGTGAAAGAACTCAACCACAGAGTGAACATGGCCCGAAGAAACTATAGGAGACATCCCACGGCAACAAACAGACATCTCCTGCAAGTCATAGTTAAGGACACCAGGGAAGAGAAGCAAGAAATAAAAAACGTAAGCTGGCTCAAGTGGTGCTCCGAACTCAACGAGCACACCTCCCTTGGCAAGATGTGGGCCCAGATCCGAAGGGCATCTGGGAAGGCAACACCACCACCACCAACCCATCTCAACCCAGAAGAAGAAGCCGAGAGACTTGCAAAACTGTTCGCTGACCGAGCAGCAACGAAAAACCTCCCGAGACAGGCGGAGGAGACACAACGGCGTCTGCGACAGGTCAGACTCCAGACGATCGAAGAGGCCTGCAACAGTGAAGATGACACTGACAGACCATTCAACCAGCAAGAACTCCAAAAGTCGCTAAAACGAAGCAAGGACACAGCTCCAGGGGCAGACAGGATAACCTACTCCATGCTCTTTCATGCCGGTACAGCCGGACACGAGGCTCTGCTGCAAGCCATCAATGCTTCGTGGACAGCACAAAGACTCCCACCGGAATGGAAGAAGGCAGATATACAGCCCATTCCGAAGCCCAGAGAACCAGACAAGCCGAGGCCCATCTCCCTTCTCAGCTGCATAGCCAAGACGGGAGAAAGAATGGCTCTCAACCGACTCAAGTGGAAAGTAGGCAGCCCACACCCTCACATCTTTGCTTACACCGAGAACAGCGGCACAGGCAACAACATCGCCGAGATACTCAGCACAGTGGACAACAAACCAGCTCTGGTGGTCTTCCTCGACCTGGAGAAAGCCTTCGAACTAGCCAATCCATTGGCCATTACAACTACGCTCGCAAAAAAAGGCGTCAAAGGAAGGTTGCTGGGGTGGATCCAGAACTACCTCACACAGCGGGAAGCACGAGTACGCTTTCAGGGAACAACCTCAAGCTACAGGGTCCATGAAAACGGAACCCCACAAGGAGGCATCCTCAGTCCAATGCTGTTCAATGTCCTGATGGAAAACCTAGTCAAGCTTCCCTTCAGACAAACAGCCAAGCTCCTATGCTATGCAGACGACTTACAGCTCATAGTAAGAGGATCGAACAGACTGGCCAACACGCAACACGCACTCCAACTTATAGAAGAGGAGTGCAACAGACTTGGACTCAAGATAAATCCAGCCAAGTCGAAAGCGATGGCCATCTGCACTGACACACCAGACAAGATGCTCTCCATACAAAACACGCCGGTAGTCTGGACCAACGCCCACCAGTGTCTTGGAATCTGGTTTGACCAGAAACTCACCTTCAAGCCACAACTCGAGTATCTCAGGCACAGGACGAAGAGCAGACACAATATAATGAGGTCGCTCACCAGCAAATCCGCAGGAGCAAACCTTCATGTGCTCAAAGCCTACTACACGGCCGCCATCAGATCGCTGGTAGATTACAGTGCTCCAGCACTCATTGGACTGAGAGAAGACCAAATGGCTAAGCTAGAAGTCATTCAAAACAATGCTCTCAGGACCATGCTCGGAGCACCCATGTGGACCAGAATTTGCAACCTGCAAATGGAAACCGAGCTACCACCCCTGGCAGTACGAGTCAAGCAGGTGACAGCCGGCCTCCTCGCCAAAATCTGTAGAGCAGACAAGCCCACAGCTGCCAAGATTCGAATCAGTGCCTCCCTCCACCTCGACCACAGAGTGCGAGGGGCCACCTGGTCGCACGAGGCAAGCGAGGTCATCCGACACCTGCAAGCAGAAACACTCGTCAAGAACAACCAAGACACACGAGACAATGGTTACGCTGTTCCTCCACCATGGAGCCCTCCACCAGCCACACTCAAATTCACCGACCTAGGTGATAGTAAGGCCAACCTCCAGAAGGAGGACCTCCAAAAAATAACTCTCAAAGCCATAGCCACCGAGACACCGGCTGATGCAGCATCATACTTCACAGACGGCTCGGTGGACCCAAAACATCATAGATCCGGAGCGGCCTTCTACACCCAAGGTCAGACCCTCCAATGGAGACTTTCCAATGACTGCTCCACCCTACAAACAGAACTGGTAGCAATCTCAAAGGCCCTACAACACGCTGCAACCCAACACAACAAGTCCATCATAATTCATACGGACTCGAAATCGGCCATGCAGGCGCTGCAACACAGTCAACCAAGAGACAACGTCCACATCATCACCTCGATCCTCGCACAGCTACAGGAATTCCAAAGCCAAAACCGACCAGTCGTCTTACACTGGATTCCCAGTCATGTAGGGATCGGAGGAAACGACGTGGCAGACGAAGCAGCCAAGGCAGCTACACGTTCTAGTAGCGTACACATCCAAGTTCCAGCAAGTGTGCAACAGATAAAGAATCACCTCAGAAAGACCAGCAAGCTCCACATCAAAAAGAGCTTCCTTCATGCACTCAACGCCGGGTCCCAATCAGCCAAATGGTACCTGGCGGCCACAAAAGGGGAACCACCTTTCGCTGACAGGAAAACCCCAAGACAAACCCAAGTCAGCCTTCATCGACTACGACTAGGGTACAAGTGCTCCTGGCAGATGATCGGCAATGCCGTCATGGATTGCACCTACTGTCAGGAGCCAGCAGCCAACCCACTTGAGCATTATCTCCTCGACTGCGAGGTCACACAAAGCCTCCGAAACAAAGCTCAAATCTCCCCAGAAACACACACAACACCAGCGGCCACTCTAACCCGAAAGGCCCATACAGACCACATTCACCACCTACTCCGGGTCATCACACGATACCCACCACCCAGATAGCTTAGAAAGCATCCTTTCCCAGCAAGTGCGGACCCCAGTTCGGGGGGCGCGCCACTCCGAAACTGACCACGTCCAAGAGTGGGGGTTGGTGGTAAGCGTCCACTGATCGGGGGTCCGCTCACACTTGCAACCTGCAGTATCCTTCCATCTGCAGGTGGGACCAACTCCAATCCCAATCCGGTCTGGCTGCTCCTCGAGCTCCAGCCGGAACCACCAAACGGGCCGCCTATAGGCAAAGGCCCGTGTCGGACTACGGTCCGACAATCTCAACAACAACAAACAACCCAGGGAGGACTTTCTACACTCAGCTACTGGACCAGCAACATCTCTCTCAGCTCCTCACCTAGTCACTCCTACGCACTGCGCTGTACAACAATATATATACAGAAAGCGCATCGTGAGTTTCTATCCAACCTCATTCCTGAGTGAAGATATCTACTTGTACGTACGTTTGTGTGCCCATACAAAGAGATAATAGACAACTAAAGAGAATTGACAACTGGCCACACACAGTACGCTACAAGTGTTTCTAGAGTTCACAACTCTCACTCGGAAAAAGTTTACCCTCGCAGTTTTCTGGACTTGCGGCTTCTTCAATCTTGAACTGTGACCCTTTGTGGGGCGAGCGTCCGCCAGCTCCAAGTAAGGACACTGGACTGAGTAGTGCCCCCTGAGATGCTTATACACCTCAACTAGGTCCCCCCTTGCCCGTCTGTAGTATAAGCGAGGCAAGTTCAGGCGTTCCAAACTCTCAGGGTAGCTGAATTGCCGAAGTGCAGGCACCAGTCTGGTGGCCCTCCTTTGAACATTTTCAACCAACTGACAGTCCCTCGCATATCTCGGGGACCAGACGGGGTGAGAGTACTCCAGATGGGGAAGCACTTCACTCTTGAAGATGGTTACGAGGGACGGACCGTCTAGATATCTGAAAGACCCAATAATTTATTTTCCTGGTTTACCTTCTTCTCACAATGGCCCGAGAACTTTAGCTCATTGTCAACATACACACCTAGGTCCTTCTCACATTCAGTCTCAACTAGTGCAGTTTCTTTATCCCGTTGGGACATATGATACGCTCTTCACAGTCTGCTTGGTTCTTAATTTCCCGAAATAACTTTGCGTCATCGGCAAGTAAATCACCGAAGGTGCGCATTATCCAAGTATATGCTGATAATCACAAGGAAACAAGAAAACACGAAGTTCCCAAGCGCTTTCGTGTAATTCACATCTTCAGGGGTGAGTACAGGCTAAGGAGAGGTACATAACAAGGTATGTCAGAGGGTAAGATGACCCATCCTTCTCACCTGGTTACAAATCTTCTTAATTACGAAATTATCCAGTTTGTACATACAATTACTCAAATTCATGTTGACGGATTCGGTATGTTTAATGAGACTGGATTCTATAATGTCCGTACTGTCAATTGAATTACAAGGTAATATTGAGGAGGCATTATCCCAGTCAATTCCATGCTTATTATTCCTCAGATTAACAAACAGAGCATTGGATTCCTGGGCTGTCCTAACACTACAGTATATTTATGTTGTTTAAGTCTAGTTACAAGATCTTTACCTGTCTGGCCTAAGTCAAACATATTACATTCCTTGCAAAGAAACTTATAAATGCAGCCACCTGTATTGTTGGGGGAGTTCTTGATTAACATTTGTTTAACAGTGCATGAGTTTTTAAATGCCACATTGACGTTCCAGGTTTTTAGTTGTAAAGGAATTTGAGAGAAATTTTTGTGAAATGGTAATACTAAGAGATTCTCATGGTCATGGGTGAGCTTGAGTTTGGTTTTATAAAAAGATTAATTAGTAATTTTCAGGCATTTGTCTATGAAAGATCTAGGGTATTTAAGGTTCAAGCCAATATTATAGATATATTTGTATTCCTCATCAATGAATTCCGGGCTGCAAATTCTCAAAGCACGTAAAAACATTGATGAAAATACTAACTGTTTGACTCTATTATGGTGGGCAGAATAATAATGAATGTATGAACACACATTAGTAGGTTTTCTATAAATACTGAACTTAAAGATCTTACCTATTCTGTGGATCAGACAGTCTAGGAATGGCAATTTACAGTCATGCTCTAATTCCACTGTGATTTACTTGCATATATATTATCAACGACCTCACCAGCAAGGAATCGAACCCTCGACCTACTGGGTGGCCCTAGGGAACGCTTACCGGCTAGCCCACAAGGACACTAAAAGCAGTTCTAGACTCTGTTATATTTCACACAAAGCCTGTTCATCGAGCTGATGGCGCCGTGAACCTCATTGGGAAACTGCCCGTGCCTCGTATGTGGTGTCAGTAGCATTTTACCGAATCCAGCTGGTATGAAACGCGAGGTACATATATATACTTCATTTTTAGTCCATTTAACACGCCGGTAAGCGTTCCCTAGGGCCACCCAGTAGGTCGAGGGTTCGATTCCTTGCTGGTGAGGTCGTTGATTATATGTTCAAAGTCCGCGTGTTAAATGGACTAAAAATGAAATATATATATATATATATATATATATATATATATATATATATATATATATATATATATATATATATATATATATATATATATATATATATTTATAATTTGCCGATGCATGTCAAAAATTTTTAGACTTGCGACTAATTCTATTTTGATCAGGCTTATGGTACACATATGTATAATCATGCCTGATTCAGATCCACGATTTAGCATTAAATTTGATCACTTATGCATGCATTGTGTACATATATATAATATATATATATTTATATATATAAATATAGAAAAAGTGACTAATTATTTCATAATTCACTATAACTCGTGGAAGAGGAAAAGCACAACAGAAGGTTATCTATCAACATGAATAGTAGGCTACGAGTGTCGTCACCACAGCAGGGAGCAGGAGTGAGACAAGGGCTTCACGAAATGAAATACAACTTATTTTAATCATGGCCAGTGTGAATGACCTCCCTGAAGAAATATTGGAATACATCTTATGTCTTATATCACCCTATAATGATTTAAGATCTTGCAGACAGGTAAGTACATGGGAAAAAAGTGTGGCCAATGACTTTGATTGGGGTCTTGTTGCTGAGTTTTTCGCAGCTCCACTAAAGTTTTTTATATGTTGTTCTATTAATAATGACCATGTAAGTTATGGAGCATGTCAGTCGTTACTGTTGCGTGTCTATTGTTTCCATATTTGTGCCTATATGCATAATCTGTGGTGTTAGTTTAGACAAGGATTCTGAGACTACGAAGGTAGCTCACTCCAATGGGCGAACGTGTTCACCCCAAAGCCACAGATAGAGATCTATGGCTGTGGTTCATCCCCAAAATGGCGCAGTAAAGGTTTAGAAGAGGGTGACCACCAGAAAGAATTGTCCCAGTTGGTTTAAATTTTTTTCTACACTAATATCATGATATTAAACACAGGAATGGAAATGACAATGCATAGAACCTTTTAGAACCTGACCTAACATACCCATAGGTTGGGTATGCTAGGTCAGGTTCTATGCATTATCGTGTTAATTTATGTGTTAAACAACTTCCCTTAATATTAAGGTTGATATACATCAGCAATGGCGAGGAGAAATACGTGGAAGCGTTCATCATTTATTGGAAACGTCTCTTGAACAGGGATTCATTGAGGTAAACAACAAAAATGGCGCTGGGAGGAGAATTGTGAAGCAGGATTGTGTAAATAAGAAGATTGTCAGGTTCTATTAAGTTCTATGCATTGTTGTTAACATTTCTGTGTTTAATATCATGTTATTAGCATTATATAAAAAATAAATACAAAATAATGCATAGTACCTAATAAAACCTGACCTAACATAACCGACATATGTTATTCGCAGATTTGGCAATTCACAGCCATTTTGAGAACCTAACCCCCGCGAATTTGGGGGGCCTCCTGTATTACTTTTGATTTTATTTGGAAACTATTTAACTATTTTGTTATCTTGAAATAGTTGGTAATGATTTTTGTATTTTAGGTGTGTCATCGCTGGTACACCTGCTGCCAAGGCGTTGTGGAGAAGAGAAAATCCCGGTTTTTCACAGCTCTGAAGGTGGGCTGCGTCAAGTGGTTCAGTCCAACATATCCAAGTCACATCATTCCAATCAGCAGGCGGTATTCTCATTCAGCATGTGTGTTTGAGTCATCAATGTATGTTTTTGGGGGCTGTACATCAACAAATACAACATTTAATGATCTCTGGCGTTTTGACTTAGGGTTACATGAGTGGACACGCCTGTTGACCACTGGAACTTACCCATCACCTAAGGCATATGCTTCAATGGTGACATGGAATAATTGTCTTGTATTGTTTGGTGGTTGGACTTACCCTTCTTTGTACCCTTTGCATCAACAGTGGGTGTTATTTAGTGAGCTGCATGTATATGATATCTTAGGCAACCGATGGACTCAGCTATATTATCCTGGATCCCCCCCGCCAACAGCAGGCCATTCTGCATCTGTACATGGTAGTGTTATGGTTGTATTTGGTGGATTACAGAAACAGGAGGGTACATCTGCAAGTACAAATGATGTTTTCTGTTTAGACCTTGTGAGGCAGTGTTGGTTTAAACCTATAGTGTCAGAGCATATGCCAAAGCCACGATATGGCCACTCACAAATTAAACTGGATGAGACACACATTTTAATCCTTGCTGGATGTGGAGGCTCTAACAAACTATACAATGATATGTGGCTACTGACGATCCCTACTAATATTTACAATAGAAGTGAAAAATGGCACTGGGAACAAATTTTTGTTGAAGAATCTGACCATATGCCCTCACAGATGTGGTATAACCCAGCATGCAAGGTTGGAAATAGTGTTGTTGTTCTGTCAACATGTGGGACTAATAGTGCTTCAGCGGGTGGTAACATGGCTCAGCTTTTGGTACCTGGCTCAGTAAGGAGACAGCCAGCTAATGTTTGGATTCCCCCAGTGCAGCCGCCAGAAGTACGACCTCATGAACATCCACCTTTAGAACGCCATCAATTAGAACCAAATGTTAATGGTCAGCGTGGGTTTCTAAGACCAGGTATCCATCCAGTGGACCAGGCAGAATCTAGTAGTGACGAAAATGATGATGGAAATGTTCAGGGGGCACATGTTGGGCAAGGAACATCTGGGAGAGGTAGACCACGACCTTCTATCAGGCCAAATGCATCAAGTGATAGAGAGCGTAGACTTCAGGTTTTATCAAGAATGACGGAGAGAATTAGAGAACTGTCACGTCAACAAGAACCTAGCGGTGCTACCTCCAGCAAGTCTTCACCATCTCGTAGTTCTGTTACACCTCATATGCTGGATATCAGTCAAGTTATTTCACGCAGGCAGGCAAGATGGTGGCCTATTAACCAGTCTAATGGCTTACCAACTTGTATTGGTTCTCCTCCTCAACCATCACTTCTTTACTCTTTAGTTCTTGGCAGGGGGCATCTTATCATGTTTGGTGGTATCCCTCATGATCCCACTGGAGGACAAGGCCAAGAAACTGCATCAAACACTGTGATATTTGTATCAGCACCCTCCAGTTCATATTTTGCTACATAATGATGTTCAGGCTGTGTGTGTACATTTACATTGTACTGTATAAAAAAAATATTGTTTATTCATCAAAGCACTGTAACACAGCACTATATTTAAGATGTTCCACATACAGATGGAAAGAATAAGTAATTGGATATTTCTTTATTGTAGTTATATTTGTGAAGTGTTTAATTATTTTCTTGATTACCTCTAAAGGAAAAAGTTCTTTGGAAAAAAGAAAAAAGGGAATTGAATATAACAGTAGAACACCAGAAGGCTGGATACTTAGTTAATTTTTTTTACAGTACTGTACAGTATTATGATTATTTTGCAAACAGATGAGTACACTCTGAAGAGCAGCTGAAGTATTCTGAATACAGTATGTGGTAGTGTAATGGATTAATGCATTTCATATATGTAGTATCTATTGTTTTCATAAAAAAAATATTGTTAAATATTTTTTTATTATTATTACTCCTTTTTACCCCAAGAATAAGCTACATAAATTACCATCAAACTTTTTTGCATTAAATTGTACAAAGTGAAGGTCCCCGGGTTACGAATGGGTTCCGTTCCTGAAGAAGTTCGTAAGTCAGATTTGTACGTAAGTCAGAACACATGCTATGTGCATACTGTAATTGCAGAACAATTTTTAAAATCCCACTATATCATAGCCTAAGTCCTTATATACATCTAAAATCACTTAATTTAAGACAAAAGAAGAAATAGAATGACAAAATGAAAGCAAATGAAAGTAAAAAATAAGTCATCAGGTAAATAAAATACTAAGAATTTCAAGTTTAATCCCGTTTGTAAGTCGGGGACCCCCAGTACAGTACAGTATTCCCAAATATTTCTTCCACCATTAGTCGTTAATTACAAAAAAATCCTTATATATTTTCTTGTTTATCCAGGGTTATTCATCTTTTTGTGCATATTTTTTTATTCTGCAGGTTGACAAGAATTTTTTTTACAATATGCAGCTTTATACTCAACAGTAAGTTAAGTTAAATAAGAAACACATATCACACTTTGTGTTGCAGAGTTATGGTTCGTGTTTCACTTTGAAAATTTAGGTAGGGGCATACATGAACCTCTGTAACGTATGGTTTTAATTCATACAGTACAGTATATATATTTTTGGTGTCCCCTCTCTTTTCCTTTCTTAGTTTCTCTATGTCTTTTTAGAGTGCTCCTGTAGACAGTATTTTTTATACTTATGCAGTTATACAGGTAGTACAGTACAGCAGTGGTTTACTAAGGTGGGGCAGTCCACCCTGGGGGGGGGGGGGGGGGTGCATCGGGAGAGTTGAAATACCAGTACAAGGCTACAAGCCAAATGAAAAATTCGCTGAAGCGATCAGATATATCAGATATGTCCATATTGAGTGTGACAGTTGAGGTAAGGGAATCATTCTTGGGCTTCTTCCCTGTTGCTGGAAAGACTGCGCTGCTGAGCTCACAGAAGATATCCTGAGACATCTGGAGAGAGATGGACTGGACATAAACCTGTGCCGTGGTCAAGGATATGACAACGCTGCCACTATGGCTGGCATTCATGGTGGTGTTCAGTCAAAGATCAGAAAGATTACTTCAAAGGCTTTGTTTGTGCCTTGTGCAAATCATTCTCCGAACCTTTGTGGGGTGCACTCATTTGGTAGCACTTCCTTTATGTGTGACCTTCTTTGGAACCTTGGAGAGAGTCTATTCCTTCTTTTCAGTCTCACCTCATCGATGGGAGGATGGAGAATAGGGGCCTGACAGTCAAAAGACTTTGTCAGACCAGATGGAGTGCTCATCATGATGCCATTGAAGGCAAATTTTGAAAAGTGCTTCAAGCACTGTGTAATTCAAAAGAAAATGTGGATACAAGAGGATCAGCTCTGATTTTGTTGTTTGCTATATAAGATTTCTCTTTTTTGAGTTATCTTTCTTTCTGGTGTTAAGTCCTGGAAGAAGTTGATCTCACACAGAAGTATTTGCAAACAGTTGGAATCAGCCATGAAAAGTGCATTGTGAAGCTCCAAGCTTTAAAGCTGTTTCTTGAAGATCAGCAGAATGAAATTGTGGAGAGGGCCATTCATTATGCAACTACACAGTGTGAGGAAATACCCCGGTATGCATTTCTGTGGAGAGAAGAGGGAGGATGAGGCTCCAAAAAAGGATGCCAGGAGAGATGGCAAAGGATGCTGGACTTGCATTGCCATAGGAAGTGAAAAAGGCTGCTTGATTGCCTTGTTCACTTTCATAAAGAATTTGAGATTCGTTCAAAGGCAATGGATAACATTCTGTCAATCTTTGGTGCTATTAAGCCAAACTCTTTGGTTGTTGCAACAGAAGAAGAACTTCGGAAGTGTATTCCAGAATTGACTAAAATGTTCGATGAATTCTCTGATGAAGATATCAGTGTGGAAATTGAATGACTTCAGAGACATTTGGAAGCTGCCAAAATCAGCCTTGAAGAAGCAAATACTGTACCTGTAAGTGGACAGCATTGCAGTTTTTAGAGTTTATTGTAAAATGGGCGTTTTGTGAATCCCTGCCAAGCTTGTCACTGTGCTTGGGATTCTTTTTGACTATCTGTGTCTGTTGCTTCATGTGAAAGAAGTTTTTCCAAATTGAAACGGATAAAAAATTTCCTTCGCTCAAGCATGAACCAGACAAGATTGACAAACCTGGCTTTGCTTTCATTTGACCAAGAATATGCAAAGAAAGTGAATTTTGATGAGGTCATTGACCAATTTTCAGAAATTAAGGCTCGAAAGCAGAGACTAGGAATGTTTTTTCTGTTTACCTTCGAAGAATATGCTGAGCCTTGAGACTGGATTATCTGTACCTTTTTGAAAATTCTTACTAGAGATGTTTTCTCTGTGGTTGAAGATGTGTTATATCAATGCCATGCAGTATTACCTGTTCGCTGAATTTTTAATGTCCTGCATTTTTCTTATTTCCAATTTGCTTACAACATTACTGTAATCTGTTTGAAATTTTACTTGCAAACATGATATATGTTTTCTGTGTATTTAATTTTTAAAATTGTTCATCTCGGGGGGGGGGGGGGGGGGGCGCAAATACTCTCGGTACTCCGGCATTTCAGAAAGACTTGATATCTCGGTCTTTTCACATCAGTCTGCCCAGTGCATCTTCCATTCCTTTACATTATTTGTATTTTTGTGCACTTATGCTTCATCACTTGGTTCTTTCATCATGTTCTTCTTTTTATTGGCTTGGTTTAAGAAAATATGCATAATGGTATGGGAAGGCTCAACTGTCTGGATATCTGTAAGGGTGAGATTACATCCATAAATGAGTTGTGTAATTGCATGTTTGTGGCTCCATTATGTAGTGGAAAAGAAGGGAGACCATATATATATATATATATATATATATATATATATATATATATATATATATATATATATATATATATATATATATATATATATATATATATTTCATGTAGATCCACAACGCAAACGGTGATAAGATAAATCTTGATAAAATCACCCGGGAAAATGGAAACAACGGAGCACCTGAGCTTTCGTCTTTATTCAAGACATCTTCAGAGGCAACTGACGATGTCTTGAATAAAGACGAAAGCTAAGGTGCTCCGTTGTTTCCCTTTTCCCGTGTGATTTTATCAATACTGTATATATATATATATATATATATATATATATATATATATATACACACAATATATATATATATATATATATATATATATATATATATATATATATATATATATATTGGTCCCTCGGTTAACGAGCACAATCCGTTCTAGAAGGTTGCTCGTTAACCGAAAAACTCGTAAACCGAAACCATTGTTTCAATGGGTTTTTGGGTAATTGGTTCCAGCTCACCGAAAATTGCCTAAATTCAACAAAAAAGGTAGAAAAGTACACTTACTTTGAGGTGTGTATGGAGAAGGCTCCTGGATGATGATGATGATGATGGGAATTAGAATGGGGGTGGAGGAGAAGGGAGAAGAGAAGGCATTGGGGTGGAAGAGATGTCACCCCATGGTGCCATTTCACCCATAAAATTTTAGTTCTCTTGGTGTAATTCAAGATTATTTTCTTTAAATCAACACTGCACTGCATTATATATTGTCAATATGTAAAATAATTTCAAATTGACCAATAATTTGCTTGTAAACACAGAAAAAAAAGCGTTTAGTTGAAGAGAGTCTCAAGCAAGATGTTACCTCCACTGAAAAGACACAAAGACTGACGCCTGTATGCTGTGTTGGCAGGCTGGATGGCGTGCCACAAACTAGTGACCCTACCTTCAATTATGTTCAATAATTGTTAAAATGACTAAAAAATTTAATGTTAAACTTTTAAAATTATTGAATAGTATAAACTTCTTGATATTTACTAAAAGGGTAAGGAATTTAAGCCCTAGAACCGATTACTGTATTGGCGGACTAATACTACAGCTGGTGGACCATCAAATGCAAGCTAAAACATGTGGAGGTCGGCTCGTAAGAAACTCGTTAATCGAGGGATCGCTCGTTAATCGATGTTAATCTTATGGAAGGTAACACGTCAACCGAAATCTCGTTAACCGAGGGACCACTGTATATCCATGTAAATCACTGTAGTTGCGCGTGATCCAGGTATATGCTGATAACCACAAGGAAAGAAGAAAACACGAAGTTCCCAAGCACTTTCGTGTAATTCACATCTTCAGGGGTGAGTACAGTCTGTACTCACCGACTGTACTCACCCCTGAAGATGTGAATTACACAAAAGTGCTTGGGAACTTCGTGTTTTCATTTGCCCAATAGCACGTGGACTTCTATATACAATCAACACCTCAACCCACCAGGAGTCGAACCCACGGCCCACTAGCCCATGACTGTGGCCGGGGAATGCTAACCGCTGGACCACCAGGATACTAAAAGCAGTCCTTGACTTTGTTATATTTCACACAAAGCCTGTTCAATGAGCTTATGGTGCCGTGAACCTCTAATGGGGACTACCCTTGCCGCTTAGGTGATCAGAGTAACGTTTTACCAAATCCGGCTTTTAGTGTCCTGGTGGCCCAGAGGTAACAT
The DNA here is from genome assembly GCA_958450375.1 of Homarus gammarus. NCBI lineage: Eukaryota > Metazoa > Arthropoda > Malacostraca > Decapoda > Nephropidae > Homarus > Homarus gammarus. The sequence goes on along the minus strand of CAUDMG010000667.1, from coordinate 1,471,406 downwards.
TCCCCGGTCACAGTCATAAGATCGTGGGTTCGAATCTGGGCGGGGTGAGGTGTTGATTATATGTAGAAGTCCGCTTGCTTTATTGGTCTAATGAAATATATATATATATATATATGTGTATATATATATATATATATATATATATATATATATATATTTTTTTTTTTACTTTACTTTGTATATACTTTTCTGTGAGCTGGAACCAATTACCCAATATCGCATTGAAATAATGGATTTGGTTAATGAACGACCTTTTGGATTGAATTGTGTTCATTAACCGAGGGACCACTGTATTACAGGTACCTACAATTAATTCACCAAACAAGAGTCAAGAGTTAGTCTAAGGTATTTGACTGAGGTTACAGTTGAGATGGGTTTATTCCCACACAGTACAGTACAGTGAATTTTTTTACCCTTTTTAGTTTTCTTTTTGATCCAAATAATAATGCTTCAGTCTTTCCAAGATGTAGGGATAATTTGTTGTCTATGAGCCACTGTTTGCGTGACTCCGGTTCAAATGATAACTCTTTAGCTATATAATTTGGAACTTTACCTGACACTAAAAGAACATTGTCATCAGCATACAGCAAAAGTTGACAATAACATTAATGGGCATGTTATTTACATAACACAGGAAGAGCAAAGGTCCTTGGATACTCCCTTGTGAGACTTTTTACTTTTATCCTCTTCGCCACCGATCGTCTCGTTAGCTGCTTGGGCGGTCAATCACGTCTCTGTTACACACACTGTTGGCAAGTACTGGGCATGCAGGGACTCCTGAATGTATCTGAACCTGCTCTAGTGTCAGTTAAATCTGGTCTTGAAACAGCTCACACTTAGTGCCATTACAACATTCTGTGGCAGGTTGTCCCAAGAGTTTACAATTCTCACTCCGAAAAAGTTTGCTCACAGTTTTCTGGACATGCGGCTTCTTCAACCATAGCTGTAACCCCTTGTGGGGCAGGCATCCGCCAGCTCCAGGTATGGACACTCAACTGAGTACAGTAGGATCGGGATATATCACGTCTTTATATAACGATTTTTTATATCGCGGCTACCAAATTATCAACATTTTCCTATATATAGCGATACTTTTTTTTTATTTCGCGAAGGAAATCGGGCAGGAAATATTTAAAATTTATCACAACTACCAAAATTATCGACATTTTCCAATGTATAGCGATAAATTTATTTACAGTAGACTCACAACTTACATGGAGTTCTGTTCCTGGAATCTCACATAAAGCCAAAAACCGTATAAAATCAGAAACACTTCTAAAAATCCCCTAAATTGCCCCAAAATTATGAGTTGAAAAACTGTACTGTACTGTATTGTACTTAAATGTACTCTAAAACAGGGGTTCTCAAACTTGTTTCAACCAAGGACCCCTTATATACCATGACGCCTCCAAATATTGTCAATAATCAAAGAATAAATCATAGCCAAAGCATTTGTTCATTTCAACCCAAATCTAAAATATCCTGCGAATTGGAATCGCCAAATCTCTCACAAACGTTAAACGCACTATTTCTCAAAAACTTTTCGCGGTCCGCGGACCCATTTGAATATCATTGCTCTAAAAGACTAAAATTTTTATCTCTTGTCGAGGAGAGACTGTATATATACTGTATAAACAAAATTTCTTTGTCCCTATTTTATACGTGCAAGTATGAATACCATGATATATGTGGCCATCTTCTCCCCCTTCTCATGTTCGTTCACCAAACTTTTCGGGCTTCCGCCCCGGGTTTCCTAATTACTCTCAGCATGCAGGCCAGAGTTAAGTTTTTCTCTTCATAACTCTATTTTATTCATGTCCTCAGTAGCGGGTTCAGCCTTTCCAGGCGAACTTTAGCGAGGCTGCCAGTCTTAGTGATCCTTCCGGACGCTGACCTTCCGGTCTTACTAGCAATCTAGAGTTATGTTGGGATGGACCTTGTATCCTCAGTTTGGGTTATATGAGAACCATTCAGGGTGGCATTCTCAACCCAATACATCTTGCTAGAGTAATGGTGAACGATGTTAGCCAATGGAGCGCTATGGTAGCTGCATAGCTTTGTCAACTATTCCTGATGACTTGATGCTCACTCAGGCATTATCGCTGTGCACCCTGATTGGCAACAAATAGAGAACTTGGTGATCCCTCAAAATATAAATGCTCTAAAATGAAGTTAGCTTGATTAAGAAACAAAGTTCATTAAGCTGAGGGATAATTGAGATAAGAGAAGGGAGAGGTGTATGATATAGTGAGTTAGTTGTTTGTGATTGTCACACTGGTGACTTGTATAACAATAAGAGATATTAATGAAATAACTTACTAAAATATCACAGTTACGAGTCATATTAATTATGTTTGGGAGAAAATGTAATCTCTCTTGTATTATTATGATGATACAATGTGACTCATGGTGTTCTTCCTAGTTTAGATGAGTGAAGTGCAACTGGAGGATGAAGGACAGTTGTCTGGACTGCTAGATGATGGAGGAGACCATGGAACGGTCCCTGGGGAACTAGTGTTGAGTGAGGAGCTACAAGGACTGGAGAGCTCAGCTCATACACTACATACAAGGAAATGTCCATCAGTAGAGGATGTGAATTCAGTAGTAGTAGTTTCACCCAGGACCCAAGGGGACCTTACTACATGTAATTATCAAGGATGTAGAGCCACTTGGATTACTGAGTTAGATCCTCATTTGGCTTGCATAATTCATAGCAGCTGTGTCTCAGACAACCTGTTTTCACCATTGGATTGTGTAGTTTGTTCTGATAATTTTTTTTAAATTAACCAAGCTGCAGGAGATAAGAAAGAATTATTGCAGATCCAAATTTAAAACAGATGGAATAAAGCCTTGAAGAATAAATTTCTAAATGTAAAACACTGGAAAGATCCCAAGTTGGCAGAAAGTTTAGAATTATGGGTGATAGGTAAGAGACTTAATCCCCCAATTATACCAACCTGCTTCTACTAAGAAAAGTAGGGTTTTCTTTTATTTAAAATTTTACAATTTACATATTGTATATACATAAATATTACATATTAACATATTTGTCAGTGAAATATTTGGATGACTTTTCTTTTAAAATACACTTGATCATCCATTTATTATAATACAGTATATCCTGCCTTTAATAAAGGCTCTAGTCTCCTTAACATTATCATTTTCCTTCCTACTTAACCACATACAGTAAATATAATCTGACATTAGTGCGATCATTGTATTCTTATCCTTATTATCACTACAGTTAATATTAAACATTAAGAAATGCAGAAATAATTTGCTATTGACATTGCAGACTGTATTCAAGAAATTTTTAAACCATTTAATTACAGGTATCTCTTTGTTATGGAAACAAGCAAAATACATGTACATAATTGATATTCTACCTCACCACATCTTACACAACTATCATCTTGTTTAATGTTTAACATTTTTAGTCTCTGATTTGTTGGTAGAGTTTCATGAATATACCTATATATGAAGCCTCTCTGGTGAGGATCCATATACCGGTATTTACATGGAATATTTTCCCAAATAAAAGGCAAGTTATGATGCATTGCTAACCTTCTTAGGGTATTGATTGCATTACTATAATAAGTTGGAGACAAGTAGGAAACAGTATCTGAATGTTTCATTTCTAATAGATAACTGGTCCTTATACTTGTATAATATGGAGTTAAAGATTTCCTCTTTTCATGGTCTGAAGCAATTTTCATGAAAGTTGTACATAATATAGCAGCTGCTTTACAAAACACATTAACTACTCCATTACCTCCTTGTTTGACAGGTAAATACAGAGTTTGTCTTTTAATTGGCTGGTACATACCACTCCATATGTATTTAAAAATACATGATTCAATTTTCTGTGAGTATATTTTATTTAAGGGAAATGTATGGGTTAGGTACCATGCCTTGGACAAAACTTTTGAGTTAACAATAGTAATTGCTTTTTGGTACAAGGATAATTTTCTGTTTGATAAACAATTAACAGTAATGGTGATATTTTCCAAGATTTTGTTCCAATTCATATTAACTGTGTTCATAATTGTCATAATATACTGTTTAGTGCCTAAAATTCTGGAATATTCTGCTGATCTCATCCACAGCACAGGCCATAAATCTCTCTTCTTCGATTCACCCAAGCCCATAATACTTGTTTTATCTTTGTTTAATTTAGCACCTGTTGCTTCCTCAAACCTTTCTATGTCTCTGCTAACCTCAATTATGGACTGTATGGGAATTTTTATGTTGTGTAGTAACTGTGGGGGAATTATTCTGGCAATGCTGTTTACTGATAAATAAAAAGGTTCTTGGAAAACTATATAGAGAATTATAGAAAGAGAGCATCCTTGTCTTACTGATCTTTCAATCCTGAATGACTTACTTTGTATGCCATTAGCCAAAACCTTACTCTCACAATTTCCGTACAACATTTTACTCCAGTCTACATAAACATTGTGAATGCCTAATATTAATCCAGTCTACATAAACATTGTTAATGCCTAATTTTTCCATTACCTACTCTAAATATAAATTTAATATCAACTCTGTCAAATGCTTTTGACCAATCTAAGTTTATCATGGCACAGTTTTGGTTCTCACTACTGAAAAATTGCACTACAGGTGCTCCCCGACTTACGACGGGGTTAGGGACCCAAATCCAGGTCGTAAGTTGGAATGGTCGTAAGTCCAACACACTGTAGATAAAAAAATAAAATAAAAAACATAAAATCTACAATGAAATACAGTACAGTAAAAGTAATAAATAATGGGGAATGGACACAGTGTGACTGAGCACTTACCTTTATTGTGGTCAGCTGAATGCACACGGGGCACCCATAATTTTCTATTTACAGGTATACATAGAGACTATATTAATTTGATGAAGCAGAGGAGGAGACAGGGATGGGTGGGTCATCAATGTCGCTTTCTTCAGACAGGTTTATGTACTGTGGAAACTTGCTGGTTGAAGGTATTGGATTATCTTGAGGGAGTGAAGAGGCAGCACTGCTGGGGCGTGAGGAGACAGCACTGGGGGGACTTCTTAAAATACATGTCCAATTTAGACTGCACAGTTTGCTTTTTCTTTTCATTATAAATTTCCCTGTAGCAAGCACGTGCATCTTGGATCATTCTGTCAACTTTGGCAAAGCGCTCATAATTTTGATCCATGCCATCAAACATTTGCATCCCTTTATTAATTGTAACAAATGCCTCTGCCATTTGCTTCACTGAAAACTTTTTGGGGGGTGCAGGTCCTTCTACATTTAGACTCGCTTCTTCCTCTGCATCTTTGTGTGCTTCCAGTTCAATGACATCTTTGTTACTGAGCTCTTCTGCTACACTTTCAACCAACTGTTCAACATCTTCATTATCAATTTCTAACTCAAGCTGTTTGCCTAACTCCACTATCTTGTTACTAATATCCGAAATAACTTCATTTTCATTAAATCCTCTAAAACTGTCCATATATCTTTTCAGGACTTTCTTCCATATTCCATTCATGCAATGTTTTGTAACCTGATCCCATGCTGCACTAATGTTCTTTATAAATGACAAAACGTTGTACTCCTTCCAAAGCTCTCTGAGCGTTTTCTCACCTTCAGTAGCAGCAACAGCCTGATCGGAGGTCGTACGTAAATAATACGCTTTAAAGGCAGCAATAGCACCTTGATCCATGGGTTGGATGACAGAGGTAGTGTTAGGTGGAATGTACACTACCTTAACATCAGGGTGCATGTCGTCCAGGTGTGGTGGGTGTCCCGGAGCATTATCCAAAATCAGCAAAATCTTGAATGGAATCCGTTGTTGCAGACAATACTCCTTGGCTCGAGGAATGAAACAATTCATGAACCAATCCTCAAACAGTACAATGGTCATCCAGGCTTTCTTGTTAATGCGATTAAACACTGGCAGTGTGTGCTTGCTGGCATGTTTAAAAGCCCTGGGGTTCTCTGAATGAAATATCATGAAGAGCTGTATCTTGAAACCAGCAACATCCCCCCCCCCCCCCACCAGCAGAAGTGTAATTCTGTCCTTGAATGCCTTGAATCCTGGCATTGTTTTCATCTCTGTGGATGTATGTCCGCTCAGGCAAGCGCTTCCGCAATAATCCAGTCTCATCCACATTGAATATTTATTCAAGCAAATAATTTCCTTCCACAATCACATCATCTAACTCCTCCTTAAAAGCTTCGGCAGCACCAACATCAGCACTAGCTGCCTCTCCACTCACCTTAACATTATGTAAGTTGTAAGTCGGGGACTACCTGTATATCCATAACCATGATATTACATCTATTATTGACCTTCCTTTAATACAACAGTACAGTGGTCCCTCAGTTAACGAATGGTTCGATAAACGAAATTTCGGTTTGCGAATTACCTCCCATAAGGATCTTCCATTCGGTTAACGAACAAAACTTTGATTAACGAAATCCTTACGAACATCACGTGTTTTGAGAGCATCAGCTGATGGGCTAGTCTGCCAATTCAGTAATCTGTTCTATGTTTACATTCGTTTCCAGTGGAGTAAATATAAAAAAAGTTGTGCTCTAATATTTTTGCATTTTTTATATTAAAATAATTAGTAATTTTAACATTTATTTAACATGTTAATAATATATGCAGTACAAGGAACTAGTTTTTTGTGCGCCCATCAGACGCTTGACTCAGCCACTAGGCGTCAGTTGGGTTTTGTTGACAGTAGAGTGAACATCTATTTTGTTGGTGTCTAGAATATTTTTGCACTTTTCTTTGAAATTACTGGTCATTCTGAAATTAAGTTAACATATTGATAATATATAGCACAGTGCAGTGTTGATTTAAATAAAATGATCTTGAATTACACCGAGTGAACTTAAAATTTTATTGGTAAAATGACAGCATCAAGCATGGGTCCCCTGAAAGGTGATTTCTCCTCCATCCCCACTTCTTTCTGTTCTCCCTTCTCCTCCACCCCCACTTCTAATTCCCATCACCATCATCAACTAGGAACCTTCTACATACACACCTCAAAGTAAGTGTACTTTACTGCATTTTTTTTTTACTTTATGTACTTTTCTGTGAGCTGGAATCAATTACCCTCCATTGAAACAATGGATTCGGTAAACGAACTACCCTCTGGAACAATTGTGTTCGTTAACCGAGGGACACTGTGCTGACAAAATTTTTGTTTGTAATTCCCTTTAAATGGCTGGCAAGCGTAAAAGTGAGAGTTCTTGTGGTGCTGAGAAGAAAAAGAGACACCCATTTTAGAACTTCTATGTATTATTTTCGCCTTTTCAACTTACGACCTGGTCAATGGGATGGAATCCCATAGTAAGTCGAGGAGAAACTGTATATAACCCATGTAAAAAAGTCATTCAAGACATCGTCATATAAGACCCACCAATTCCCCTGTGTGTGTGTGTAATAATAAATAATAATAATAATTAATGGTTTATTAGATAACAGGACAGCCACAAGGCTGAAAATATACAATAAACAGTTTCCTCTATTCTTATGCTCTTGTATGTGTCGCACTCATTAACAATGAACCGTCATCAAAGTGAGGTCATCATCTTTCTCAATGTCCCGACTTTGCTGTTATACCTAGGTGCTAAGGGCCGCTCCCTCACTACAGCTGCAGATGTTTAGCACATCCATCATGTGTTGGGGATGGTTCTTGCTCCCCAAGTGATGTAGTTGGGAATTCATAATTACTCACCTGGGTGGAGCAGGGAGTCCTCATTTCTCTTCTGATGTAGTTTGGAGTTTTTCTTGGCTTCTCATCCAGTGTTGGTGGGTGTATGGCGGACCCTGGGTGTGTCAGGTCACCATTGACCGCTAAGCACTGATTGTCATTGTAACAGTTGCTTCTTTCTTTCGAGTTGAAATTATCACTTTAGTATATCAGTTGTGGGTTGATCGTCAATCTTTACACTGTAATGTTGGTGGGAGGATGTTGACAAATCCAGGTGGAAGAGGAGATGGGGAAGGTCCAAGACACCAGGATGGCAGCAGTCTCCATGGCCTAAAAGACCACGGCACCCTAGTGGATAGCATTGAATACAGTGTAGTGGATACTCTTCCCTACAACTGCCAATTTGTCGCTTACCAGCCATCCAACGGCGAGTTCCTCAGGCCAAGCCTCCCGTTCAGATTGCGCGGTGATTAGCCAGTTACCGCCTTTCACCTCAGCCAATCAGCAGCGCCGCTCACTTCCGGCAGAATCATAAATACCCCCAGCCTCGCCATGAAGGTTATTCTACTCAACGCTCTCAAACAGACAAGACCTCCCCTCTACAAGCTTCTCACCACACAGCAACTCCCTCGCCGGCGGGAGCGAGGGCCGCCAGGCAGCGACGGAGGAGGAGGTGTAGCTTGCTGCGGCTGTAGCTAGAAGAAGAGAGAGGGCACCACGAGGTCAGGTCTTAAATAGGGGAGGTAGGCGTGGCTTAGTAGTTGACCTCCGCGATGTATGGCGGCGCAGGTTGACCCAGACCACGAGGAATACACTGGGGAATTCGCGGGGTCGGCTACTCAGCGACAAACAGCGTTTGTAGGGGAGAAATCCACTACACCCTCGCCTGGCTGGCTCCAATCTTGTGGGGCGAGCGTCCGCCATCTCAAGTAAGGACACTCGACTGAGTAGTGCCCTTTGAGATGCTTATACATCTCAATTAGGTCGCCCCTTGCCCGTCTGTAGTATAAGCTAGGCAAGTTCAGGCGCTCCAATCTCTTAGGGTAGTTAAGGTGCCGAAGTGCAACCAGCAAGGATCCAGCTTCATCCATTTCCCTCCCTAGGAATTTCATGCCCCTATGGTTTGTAATCGCCTCGTTTACTTTGATTTTGCAGTCAGGGCAACACCAGGAACAGCCTTCATGCTTAGCTGCATTATATATCGTCCTACTGAACGCCGTTTAGCCCAGGTTTCCTTCTGTACTAACCAGATAGACCGCCCAAACGGCTCGTAACGCTGATAAGTGGCGAAAATTATATTAAAAACAAATTCATGCTGACCAATCGTGAACTTGAATAACTATTTTACTGAATAAGCACCAATTTAAGATTCGTCTATCCACGGATGATTTACAGAAAATCTTTGATCTAAAGAGATGAGGGGATGCTTCCAACTCCGAAGTCTGAATCGGGTCTCCGACTGAAATTCCAGATTCAGATTCATTATACGTAGTTATTGGCAGGTTTCCACGGTGCTTCAGATTGAACCTGTATATAGCTTCGTCGAAATAATACACGCACTCTTTCATCATCAACCGATTAATTATTGCTGTATTATATTTCTGCACATATTGTTGTCTAGTGTATTACTCAAATAATAATAAAATTTACTCTTATAATTTAAAATAAGTATATGACCCCATATTCTTTGGAACTACTTTCCCGATTCCTCGAGTCTGAATCCAAATTTTCTATCAGAATTGACCCTTCCTCTTGCATGCTATTTTTTGTTGTTGTCCATTAAAGGCAATACAATCGTGATGAAACAGAGTTGGAGAACACAAACTGTTTAACAAATGCGATTCGATTTTTTATAACAACAATAACAAAGTGTTACCAAGGTCAGTATCTAGTTACGCATTAAGATTACATGGAAGTTTTGAGGAGTCTTTATCAATATAATATGGGCATGGGTAAACATTTGATAGTGTTAAAGCAGTGTAGTTAATAGGATAGTGAAGAATTAGGAAGTATTAACTAAAACAATAAAGTCTGGTGAATGTTTCTTTAGCAACACTGGAGGTGTGTTTATTGTGGCGTCTATAGTGGAGCATTTCACCTCCTGTCGTCAACAAAGTGAGCGTGAGGAAAGAAAAAAAAAGTGAAGACCAAAACAAAATCTGAGATAATTATACAGTAATTGTTGTACGATGGAGGTAGATGAAGACCTGGAGGCGAGTCTCCTGCGCCAGTTTAACTGCATGTTAACCACTGACAAGGAAGTTTTGATAAAGGACTTACAGACCCTTGTTGGTGCGCACCTGAATGAACATTCTGCTCGGTTTTATCTGGAGATGACAGATTGGTGAGTTATTGCAAGTGTTTTTTTACATGCAGAATGATTTGTTGGCCATTGGAGAATAAACCAGTATGTAGATTCACTGATTACATAAACAAAGGTCTATTAGGTTACACATATTCTTGGATGTTTATTTACATTTTTCTTTCCAAAGTTGGTGTTTTGTTGTGAACTGATACTCATATAAATACAGTTTGGCTATGCAGTTTTGCTGTCAATTTCTTTTAAAAGATAAAATGGAACCAGTAAACCTTACTGACCCAAAGTAACTCAACTAGAATATGGTACAAGATCTTTGGTTTGTTTAGTTTTGTTATAACTTCATTGAAAAATTGGATAATTTATGATGGCACTGCTACCACCAGGAGGAGTTGCTCAATTACATTTTTTTCCCACGAGTGTTCTTATCATTGTAGTAAGTACAGGGTGTCTATAATATGTTCGGCTAATATGGAGGACTTGACAGCCGCTTCCCCTGTCTCAGTAACAGTAAGTTCACCCACGACAGGTGTTAAGTTATGCTTGGTTAGGTTAAGGCTAGGTTAGGTTTAGGTTAGGTTAGTTTAGTTTAGTTTAGTTAGTTGGGTATTATTGCATTTTCGCACCCCACATTCCTACCCTTAATCTATTGTCATATTCGAATAAGACGTCTAATTATAAGATAATTTTATTCTATTACATTACCATCGCAAATGTATAATAACGGAGATAGCTTTTCCAAAATTTTCTCTATTTCTTCCATTAATCTTTTACCATTATCGCCTGCCTCAACTCCCACACTGCGTGTCTCCTTCATAAATCATCACGCGCATGAGTTCCCGTACATGTCATGCGGCCAATCAAAAGCGTGTTTTTTTTTTGGGGGGGGGGGGCAACCAATTAAAATAATTTGTGGTTTAATTCGCGGTATTTTTGGCCCAATCAAATTCAATTTTTATTTTGGGTCTCATATTTCCAATTTCAAATTCATTTCCGACCATGGAAGTCTGTGATGGGTGTCACTTAAATTATATGGAGCTGATTGCGAGTTTTTTGGGAAAAAACGAAGAAACTATAGCATTTTTTAGATCTCATGGTGTTCTCCCGACCTCAGTAAAGTTCAAGAACGAATGTAAATATCGTCAAGACCAACATATGTGGCATTGTGGTAACTCGTCCCTTATCCCAAAGACAAAGAAGAGACCGCCAATAAGGTAAGAAATAAGTGATTCCATCATATGGTGAGAGTCAGTTAGGTTTGGTTTATGTTTTTCTAGTGTTTTTTTTTCTCAGAAAACGCCTAAAAAAAAAAATAAAAAAAATAAAAAACCCGACCAATTTCCGACGGAAATGAAGGTCATAATCGGTCTAAACTCACATAAATTCACTAGAAAAAAATATTTTTTACTTTCTAACAGGGTTGGGTGCGCTTATGCAAATTTACTGTTAGTTTAAGGGTAGGTTATGGTAAGGTTAGGTTAACTTGAACTTTTAAATAATTTTTTTTTAACATATTTGCCATAACTCTGACAGTGTCCACCATAAAGCAGTGAAATTGTGACAATTTTAAATTCTTTTTCTATGAAAAATCAGCGGCTGTGAAGTCATAAATTTTTACCATTTATTCACCTTATTATATAGCTCAATAAAATTTTGGTAAAGGTGTAGATAATGGCTACCACCAAAAGGAATTGTCCGAAATGGTTGAAATTTTTTCTACACACTAATATCATGATATTAAACACAAGAATGGAAATGACAATGCATAGAACATGATAGAACCTGATCTAACATACCCATAGGTTGGGTATGTTAGATCAGGTTGTTTAAACAACACAAATACAGTGTTAGGACAGGCCAGGAATCCAATGCTCTGTTTGTTCATTTGAGGGATAACAAGCATTGCATTGACTGGGATAATGCCTCCTCAATATTACCTTGTAATTCAATTGATAGTAGGAACATCATAGAATCTAGTCTTTTAAACATACCGAAGCATTCAACATGAATTTGAGTAACGGCATGTACAAGCTGGACAATTTTGTAATTAAGAAGATTTGTGATCAGGTGAGAAGGCCGGGTCACTTGACCATCTGACCTGACCACCAACCGTTGTGTGCTATTTAAAGATTAGTAGGGTCATTACCTAATACCTGACCATTGTGGACCTGGTCTCACCCTCCTCTGTATATATTCATCTTGTTTTGCATTACTCTATCTAGTCTGTACTCACCCCTGAAGATGTGAATTACACGAAAGCGCTTGGGAACTTCGTGTTTTCTTCTTTCCTGGTGGTTATCAGCATATATATATATATATATATATATATATATATATATATATATATATATATATATATATATATATATATATATAAGCAGTGGCGGACTGGCCCACCGGGAAATTTCCCGGTGGGCCAGTCCGCCACTGCTTAAGAGTACTGTAACATAAAAAGTTGTATAATTTTCATTACTTACTATCATCCAAAGAACATCTGTGGAAAAAGTGAACAGAATCATACGACTCCTTCTGGTGTTAGTTATCTGCTCCAGTATTACCCTAGTTTAGATATCTTAAAATTCATTGTCATATTTTTCCCCATTTCTTACCCATGATTGACAGTGGTAAGTACAGTACTGTACCCGGTACATATTTCAGGAGTTACTCTGTAGTGCTTATGAATTAACACAAAACATCTCTGATCTTCGTACATCTGAGTGGTACATACTCAAGTATTTATCTTCTTTATTTACCAAATGGTCACCCGTTAGTGGTGGCCACATTTTTTGTTCTTGTTTGAATCAGAGAGGGTAAAGATTCAGAAAGGGTCGACCGTGGAAACTGCTAACAAAATTAGATTTTCTAGTGTTCTTTGTGGTGTTTCAAGTAAATATGACCTCCATTTCCTTCCCAAATGAATTTTTATGGAGATATTAGCCCCCCCCCCCCCCCCCCCCGCCCCCCCACCCAATTACCAACAATATTAGTTGTACAAAGTGGGCAGGGCTTTGAAGTACTGTAGAGGGAAATTATGGGGTAAAAACATGCCAAAAACTGACAAAATAAAATCTGACAACATCTTAACCAGAGAAACCTGAAGGACCGGACCCACCCCCTAGCCATGGGAGCTTTTCCCCCTGGATCCCCCCCATTGCATAAAAAAATTAGCTTAATTAGCTAGAGGCTAGAAGATAAAGTAATGCTATTTGTAGGAGGAAGTAGTGGAGTATAGTTTTGTGATCATTGTATTCGGCTTGGAACATGTACAGAGCGAAATACAGTATTGTTGGTACTGTATTGTTCCTCCTTATTGCCAGTACGAAGCACCCAACTCTTGATATCCCTCAACAATTGTTCTTTATTTTGCTTATGAATGCCTGTAGCATTTCACAGAGGTTGGCAAAATACCATGAGCATAAAAGATTTTAATGTCAGCGCTGCCGGGCCATTGTTTGTACAGTGGTCCCTCGGTTAACGAACACAATTCGTTCTAGAAGATCGTTCGTTAACCGAAAATTTCATTGGCCGAATCCATTGTCTCAATGGGATATTGGGTAATTGGTTCCAGCTCACCGAAAAGTACATACAAAGTAAAAAAAAATGCAGTAAAGACAAGGGAACAAATGCCAGTATTCTTGCTGACACCAACTGTAGAAGCATCGAGGCTACCATTATCCATGAACAACTACACTGGGCTGGCCATGTTATGCACATGAACGACAGTAGACTGCCAAAGCAGCTCCTTTACAGTCACCTAACGAATAGTAAACGTAGCGCCGCGGAAAATTGAAAAGGTACAAGGATAGTCTTAAGACAAACCTGAAAAAGTGCCAAATCGACCCCCTTACCTGGGAGACGATTGCTCCACACCGTAATGCTTGGAGGATCACCAAACAAGAGTCCCCTTTTCTCTCACTTTCGGATGCCTAAATCCTCCGTTTTCTCTCAATCTTAGAGTGCACCAGAGATTTCATTAATCCTTAGTAATGACACAGAATTTGAAATTGCAACCCCAATTGCAACTGGGGTTGCAATTGTTAAGGCAACTAGATATGTCTGATTACAGCAAATGTGTTATTGTCAATTTGTAGGTGAAAGATTTTATCCTCAATAGATGTAGGTTAACATTACACCTGGAGGCAAATGCCTAAGGAAGGAAGGATATTCCTTTAACACATAATATCTGGCCAATATGGGGAGGATCATCGTGTCTCCATCAGGGGGTCGTGGAGTGGTGGTCCAGCAGGCGTCACAGAAGTGTTTTTTTTGGGGGGGGGGGAGGGAGGAAGGGCGCACGGACGTATATGCGATCGGACGTTGTTCGGTTGGACATTAACCGGCGCATGACTGTGTATATATATATATATATATATATATATATATATATATATATTTATATATATATACACCAGCAAACCCATATATTGTAACACAGATTACTACAAGAACAGCCTTGCTCCAACTACAGTGCTTATATTGTGGAACTCATATTTGATTAAAATAATTCTTGTATATATTGACTCTACATTTACTTTTTTAAGTAGATATGCTCTAAAAGCCTGAGTCCCACAACCCTTTCTCTCATTATCCTCCATGTTACTGGGGGTATTAATATACCATGCACAGTTTGTCTTTTGTGTATTCTCAGCTTTTGGCTTCTTTATTTAAAAGAAGGAATTACAGTTATTATTGCAGTATTACTTCTTCTTGTTAGTACAGTACTCTACTTACCGTATGTAAAATTGTTCTTCATAATTGAGCAGGTCTTAGTAATTTACACTCCCATGATCCAGATTTTCCACTGTGTCAGAGGCAACTACAGGTACCAGATTCATCTGGATTTTACTTGGATGCAGTACACTCACTGCTTGCAACAAAAATGGCAGCCTCTGCCAGGACATGCTTAACAGTGTTTATCTCTTACATGTCATTCAAAAGGCTACATAGGCCATAAAAAGAACCAACAAGATTAAGAGCATCCTCTTACTTATCCTGTGGTAGACATCCAAATCACTGTCAGCATTCCCACTGCCTGTAGTTTCTTTTCCTCATCTATAGTTAGCTGTTTATCTTAATGCAAAACAATGAGAGTGCAACCAACTTCATCTGGATGCCTCTGGACCTGGCTTTTGGCATGAATCTTGTAAACAAGATGATTCCTTTGTTTAAATTTACTCTTGAAAGTTCTGAGAAATATATCAAGTAATTTTTTATTTGGAATGCTTTTGATTAGTCATTAACCTTACCAAACCATAACAAATATCTCAATTAGATTGAAACATGATCTTTATTTTACTACATTTCCTACTGTACCTAATAATGATGTCAATGGAATTTTCTTTCTTTCTAGGAACTTGCAAGCAGCTGTTTGTGCCTACTTCGACCTGCAGTCATTCAACAAGCTTCCACAAATGACTTTTGTTAAAGATATTACAATTGGGGAAGGGGAAAGTGTTCCACCTAGCACAAGGTACTTCAGTGTTTGTCCATGTGTCCCAGCCATGATTATTTATATAATCACTATTGTTGTAGTTTTCACTTATTGTAAGTTTCAAGGGTATAGAGCACCATTTGCTACTTGATAATGATTAACAAATGAAAAAAAATACTGGAAATTAACATGCATAAGGTACCATGGTTGCTGCTATTGTAATAATGTATGAAGACAAATATTTTAATCTTAGTTCTGTAGGCTTCAACCATTTGTATTAAGTTTAGCTTTTAGCTGTGTTAAGGATATTATTTATTTCACAGCAAAACTAAACATTTAAAGCCTTCACCAATTTATGTTTTCAGAAACTTTATTTTATGACATGTGAGATCTGATTTGTTAAACACTCTGGCAGATTATGCCAGTAGCTGGAAGGCTTGATATGCTTATTGGCAGGATAAACTATCCAGACAGACAAGGTCAGGTATTGTTTTTACTGTAAGCAGCACTTTCTCATCCAGAAGCTCAGGATCAAATGTTCAATCCCATTTCAACTTGTGATTGGCTTAGGTTAGGAGGTCAAAATGTGCTTAGTAGACATGATCTTCAAGTCCCTAGAGGCCATGAAAACTTCATAAATAAATCTTAACAGTTCATGCTGCCTCCCCATGCTAACAAAACCTTTTCCTCCTGTTGTCAATCTTCACTTGTCTTTCCTTGGGATTAATACTGTTCCATAGTGAAAATATATCTTGTCTTGATTTACAGCACAGTGCAGGTACAATATTTCCTATATTGGTCTTAGTTTGATTACACAAATACCGGTACTTTTCACAGTGCCCATGATATTGGGGCTCAGGTGAAGGACTTTTCTATCAGACAGGCTCTTGGCAATCTTCTTCCAACACTCAATGTGATTAGTACATGGAGCTATGAGTCTTTGTGATTTACTCAATTAAATTAACATTTCAAACCAAATTGGGAGCATTTTATATGCAGTACAGTGCAGCCAGTCCTCGGGTAACGAACGTCCGACTTTCAAACATCCGCTGATACGAACGAGGTTCAACTTTAAATTTACAGTATTTTATTTACTTGATGACTTATTTTTTTGCTTTCATTTATTTTTTTCATTTTATTTCTTCTTTTTTTCTTAAATTAAGTGACTTGAGATGAATATGAGGACTTAGGATATGATTGTTCTTTAAGTACAGTAAGCGCATAGCATATGTTTTGACTTACGTACACTTTACGCTGTCAGTTGAACCCACGGTGGCCCACGTAAAGCGAGAAACGTGTTAAGTGAACAACATAACATATGGGATTAATTGAAATAGAGACCGGGCCGACCCCCGAACTCCACTTTTTCCCGACCCAATACTTACGTTTTAGTAAAAATAACATCTTAACTTTATGATGGTATGCACACACAAAATGTAGAAGGGAACAATCAATAAGAGAATAATATACTGTAGGTTAGGTTAGAAAAAACAAGGTTAGGGTTAACACTTACGTTTGTAGAAGAGATGGGTCGGCGTACGGGAATGGAGGCTGGTTCCGAGGCAGAGGGCAGGCTACTGGCCCTCAGGCGAGTCTTCATCACTGTCATCCACACTTATTAGTGCCTCCCTGACAAATCCCTCAAAGTCACCATCACTGTCACTGGCTTGGGCTGGCTGTGGTGGGTTGCGGGCAAAGAACTCGGCAATGCTTTGCTGACGGCTGGTGTTGATGTTGTCGTGATACACCTTGATGTAGGGCTCCATAGTCTGCAACAGCTGGGTGGTGAAGACTTCATACCGGTTATCGTCAGGGTCGTCGGAAAGGAGGAACTTGAGTTTCTCAACACACTCGATGGCACCCCTTACATTACTATGCGATAACTTGCGTTATTCTTGGGATGACGCACCACCTGCCTCTTCACTGAAGTCATCATCATATAACATCTCGTCGGCAGTCACATCAGGATCCCTTATCACCTCCAGGATGTCGTCGTTGGTGGTCTCGGAGAAGCCTGCAGCTGTAACACTGCGCAGCTTCTCTGGCAAGGTCCACTGCTACTGCAACAGTCTGAACCTCACCAGTCACAGATTGACTCTGCCTCCCACCTGGAATACCTTGCAACACATGTTTCCATGCATAACGAACCGTTGCTACAGACAGCTGATCCCATGCCTCCACCAAGAAGTCCACAGCTTTCTTGACGTTGAATTTTCTCCAAAAACTGTTTCACAAGTACTTCTTGCTCTGCCAACTGTTGTTCCTCATCCTCGTCACTCTTGCTATCGGTATCATCCAGGTTATGCAACTCATCCTTGGTGTTGGTGTAGTCGTTCAGGAGCTTAAATTCCTTTGCAGAGAATGCAGCTTTCACATTACAGATCAATTCTTGGTCCATGGGCTGTATTAATGACGTAGTGTTGGGAGGAAGGAAGGCCACTTTTACGTTGGGGTGACGATCTAACAGTAGGGGCGAGTGTCCTGGTGCGTTGTCAAGCAGCAACAAAATCTTGAATGGAACATTCTGTTGCTCACAGAATTTCTTCACATTGGGAACGAAACAGTCATCAAACGAGGAGAGGGACAAAGTAGAGAACATCCATGCTTTACGTGCGGTCAGTCAGTGGACATTTAGCTTGGTCATGTCCATGCTCTTGTAGGCGTTCGGCTTGCGTGCTGTGTGGATCACCGATAACTTGAGCTTACAGGTACCAGAGGCATTGGTGGTAAACAGGACGGTGATGCGCTCCTTCTGCAACTTCCGGCCCCGACACCTGCTGGCATTCTTCGCAACGAAGGTCTTGGAAGGTAGCTTTTTCCAAAAAAGACCAGATTTGTCCATGATAAACACCTGGTCGTCGATGTAATGTCCTTCCTCCATAATCTCACGTAAAAACGGAGGAAAATCCCTAGCCGCAACACGGTCAGCACTAGCTTCTTCACCACCAATGTTAATGTTGGTGATCTTGTTCCTCTTCTTAAATCTCTGCAACCACCCAGAGGAAGCATTGAAGGGTTTGGGCTCTGCAATTCCCATCTTACGTGACACTGCTGCATACAGTTCACATGTGCACTCCTTAACTGAGCGCGTGTCCACTGCCATGTTTCGTCTCGCCTGACGAATCAAGTAGCTCGCAAGTAATTTCTCCATCTTGAGAAGCACCTGGTTGTGGCAATACTTGATCATAGAAGCACCTGTAGACTTTGTGATTTTCATGTGTTCTTTAATCTTGGCTGCATCTTTCTTAATAGTACGAATCGTAGATTCGTTGACGCCATGCTGGCGCGCGAGATCAGCTTGACGTGTTCCTTTCTCCAAATCTTGAATGATCTGGTATTTCACTTCGTAGCTTAGGGCAAAACGTGTCTTCTTGGGCTTAGGGCGGCTGGGTCCAGGTAAGGAAAGGTTTCTCTCTGGTGGCGGTGGTGGTCCGGCGGAAGCCATTTCACAGAACAATGGATGCACGTATACACGAGGTGACCTGGAGGGATGAAACTAGCGCGGCAGCGTCCTCTTTCCTCCCTCTCTCCCTCCCCGGGTGGACACGTCATATTACTTTAAACCAATTACAGCTAGCAGCAGAGGGGGGTAGGGATGCATGGCCAATCACAGTCTGATATGTCATATGACGTCAGTGATAACGCAACAAAGACACATACTGTGCAACCTTACAGCTCAGCTTGCCCAGGCGGAGGGAGGCAGAGGCGGGAGGGGAGGGAGGGAGGAGGAGGAGGAGGAGGAGGGAGAGGCGCGGCAGGCAGGAGCGGGTGGTGCGAATCTAAAAATAGCGTCTCGAGCCGGACACTCTGCGCGTATATGGGTAGATGAACCGCGTTAAGTGAAAGTTCGGTTCTGGCGAGGCACCGTGTATATGAGAAATCGCGTTAAGTGAAACCGCATAAAGCGGGGTACAACTGTATATATAATTATTATTTTGGGGGGGGGGGGGGGGGTTATAATGCGCAATTTCTGGAAATTCTGAGAAAATTTTCCCAGTACTGTGCCTGGAAAATTTTGGGGATGGGTTTTTACCAGCTTTGAGGAAGTCGTTTCGTTACCCGGAAATCTCTCATTCCCGAAAATGCTCTGCACCAATTGTACTGTATTGTAAAAAGTGTCATGCAAGAGCAAAGTAGCCTGTGCGTTGGATGGAGAGAGAGAGCCTACATCATGGGAGAGAAAGAAAGAACAATATATTATGAAGAGAAGAGGGAATAGAGAAGGCAGAGGAGACACACAATAGGATGGCTTGGAGGCTTTTCTTATTTGGCTATCCCATTAGACTAGAGGGAAGTTCCTGGAGGAGTGAAGCATTGCAGATAAGAAAAACAAAAAACAAAATGGACTGTTTTAAAGTTGAATAATATATGGAGGATTTTTATTTATTTTTTTCAGATTCATAAAAACGTGGCGTATCCAGAATACGGGTGAGGATGGGTGGCCAAGTGGTTGTAGTCTGATATTCACTGGTGGGGAGCAACTTGGTGCACCATCACATGTATCCGTTTCATCTCTAGGAGCTGGGGAAGTTGCTGATATTTCAGTAGAGATGGTATCACCATCTCAAACTGGCTTATATTCTTCCAAATGGCGGATGACTACTGCTCAAGGAAATTTTTTTGGAGGTAATTATAAAGATATTATAATTTTTTTATTCTTTTATGGTTGATATATGTATACACCTATACTCAACCCAAGATGTTTCTCTTTAGTTGTTGAGCAATTTAGTTATATAATGAACTAATTGGCAGTGTTATCATATTTTACTAATAACAGACTGATATTAATGTGCCTTCCATAGTGACAGTTGGCTAAATGGATTACATTGTTTATTATGTCATCTCCATAACATATTAGGGTTGGTAGAGTGTACAACTGACATTTCCATTGTTTTTAAGAAGTTTTGTGAGACTTGGTTTCCTCAAGATGTATGCTGCCCCCAAAAATTTATCTGGTGACTTAAGATATTTCTTGTATTTACTTTGTAAAAAACTACATCAGGTTAAGAGCATTGGTAGGTCAGGAGGGGCGCAGGAGAGGCTATGGTCAGCCTATCCTTTGGTCTACTGCAATCTACATTATTAAGCTGTAAATAATCTGTTAACAAGCACATGCATAGATAAACCAATGAATAAAACACAGACATTTTATTATCATGTTGGCAGTATTAATGTATCATAAGTTGCTGTACATATGTCCCATGTCCCTGCATTAGAGGTGCACCCAATGTTTATCAGTAAAGAGCCTTACTCATTAAGTGTAATATGTAATTTCTTATTGATACTTTAAATGACACGTAAGAGTTCAGTCTCTCCTCGACTTATGACGGGGTTCCGTCCCGACGATCAGGTCGTAAGTCGAATTGGTCGAAAAGGCGAAAATAATACATACACATTCTAAAATGGGTGTCTCTTTTTCTTCTCAGCACCACGAGAACTCTCACTTTTATGTTTGCCAGCCATTTTAAAGGGAATTACAAACGAAAATCTTGTCGGTACACAGCGCGATCACTAACGTCAGTACTAGAAAATACGTAATTTGTAAAATATTTTATATGACCACAGTTGTCGTATGTCCGGGTTGTCGTAAGTCGAGTATGTCGTAAGTCGAGGAGTACCTGTATATCAGAATTTAAAAACATCCCTTAACCTACTAACTCAAGATAAGTTTTGATAAAATCAATCCTATTAATGAGTAATGATTATACCACTGCTCTAGCTAGCCTTGACCTAGCACCCACACAGTGAGCCCAGTGCCACCACACCACCCGAGCATGTAACTATTAATTGATAGTTACACATTGCAATCTACAAGTGTTACAGTAAAACCCCCTAATTCGAAATCACTCATAATTCATGATGTTTTGCTGATATGAAATATGTTACAAATTTTGTAATAATTTGGTAAAACCTTGATAAATCGGACTTCAATATATCGGAATTTGCTTTTTTGGGACTCTGGGGTGCTCTGATCTCCAGAAGTACTTAAAAAATATATTTGTGTATATATTTTAAGAAATGGGAAAAAAATCTTATGAAAAGAACAACACTTGCTCACTGAATACTGTACAGTGGTCTAATCAGATTTGCTATAAGACTACCAAGAACTAAGAGACTGCATATGTAAGCAGGCTGGGAAGGAGTTGATCGAGTGTTGCAACATTTTTCAGGTATATTTATTTATTGATTCAGTACCTGTATTATGTTCTCATATGATCAGTGTTGTATGGTTTATGGTTCATCATAGTTAATATAACATCTTCAATAATAGAGAAAAATACGAGATGTACAGTAATTTGTAATATGACTTAAAAATAAAAGGATAAGCTGTATCGGAAGGTATTCACTCAGGATGCATTCCTGTGAGCGCTTTCAGCAAACCAGCTTATATTAGGGGCACTGTAACACGCTGTATAGTATTTGATATGAAGATTCCTTCCTAACAACATTATTTACTACCTTTGAGTGTTATAGGATGGCTTAATTTGGCTACTTGTACACTAAGACAAATGATTAATGAATAAACCAGGGTACTGTATATGCAAATGCATATTATTGTACACTACTATATTACTTATTAAGTGATGATAAATACACTGCAATAGAATTTATTAATTGCAGTAAAACCTCGCTAAGGCGGACTAATTGGGGAGAAGGGGTGTCAGGTATGAGAGGTTATCCGCCCTGGAGCAAATAAAAAAAAAACGACCGCCATTTAAAAAAAAAAAAACCAGTACAGTGTAACCCAGCTTTACGCGGTCAATTGAACCCACGTAGGCCCGCGTAAAGCGGGAAACACGTAAA
Source organism: Homarus gammarus (assembly GCA_958450375.1). Taxonomy (NCBI): domain Eukaryota; kingdom Metazoa; phylum Arthropoda; class Malacostraca; order Decapoda; family Nephropidae; genus Homarus; species Homarus gammarus. The sequence goes on along the minus strand of CAUDMG010000667.1, from coordinate 1,449,170 downwards.
GTGAACAACAGAACATATGGGATTAATTGAAATAGAGACTGGGCCGACCCCCAAACTCCACTTTTTCAGACACAACACCTACATTGCATTAAAATAACTTCTTAATTTTATGATGGTATGCACACACAATCAATAATATTAGATTTTTTAACACTTACATTAGTAGAAAAGATGGCTGGGCACACGGGGATGGGGGGTTGGTTCCGAGGCAGAGGGCAGATTATTGGCCCTCACCTGTATCACTTGTATCAATTGTATCGCTATCCACCACAGAGGCTTGCAGGGCCTCTTTGTCAAACCCCTCAAAGTCCATATAAGTCGATATCCTCACTATCACTGACTTGGGCCGGCTGTGGTGGGTGCCTCTGACTGCAAGCCACTCTAAGTCTGAGTGCTTTGAAACTCCGTGTTCAGTGCATATTTGCGAGGGAGCAGCACCTTTTCTAGCTTTTCAATCACCTTTAACTTTTTGTTCACTGATAAGGTTTTAGGCTTAACCTTCACACCACCCTTATGGACACCAAACACTTTCTTAGGGGCTATGTTTTTTTGTATAATTTTCAATAATAATGCAAAAATATGTATACTACATCAGCCTCCAACATAATCACGTTACTGGCAATGTCAAATAAGTTTCAAAATTAAGTTTAGCACATTTAAATGGCAATAAAACACAATCGAAGGGGCGAGAGACCAGAAGTGATGCTATCACGGGTGACACTAATTTATGACTGAGTGCGTGATGCTTGTCCCTTTGTTTACCAGCGTGGGTGGATCACAAGGTCTGTCCGCCTTACTCCCTTGAAATTTTGGCTTATGGCGGACATGTCATCTAGCAACAAATTATGCCCTCTTTTTTATTTTTTTTTATTTTTTATTTATTTTTATTATTTTAATTTGTGAATTATTTGGGGGAAATAATTTTGTTCGGCTTAAGCGGGGTCTGCCTTAGTGAAGTTTTACTGTAATGATAAATACACAACAATAGTATTTATTAAGTGGTAATAAATACACTACTGTACTGTACTAATTTATTAAGTGTTGAAGGCACATTGTCGTAAGAATGAGTGGTGAAGGAGCTAAGCCCAATCGGCTGTTTGGCCTTCGTAAACAAATGATTCATGGTGTTGAGAATTATGGTGAAATTGCAAAAAGATGTGTTAAAGGGATCTTGTGGGAGTTAAGAGGAGGGAGTCACCCACCCATGCTACCCACCCTCCCCTCTGCTCCCAGATACAGTATTTACGTACTCGTCTTCCACATACAATATACTCCACTTATTTGTTCTTATTTTTATCTTTATAGACCTGTACAGTATACAGTTTTCTCTTTATTCATCAGGCAATCCCGTTATATTTGGGAATCTGAATGTAAACTATAACCAAACAGGAAACATCAGCATTCATGGATAAGAGGAGGATTACATGCTTAACACCTTAGTCTGACCATTATTAAGAGGTTACTCAGTTTGCTGTTACTAGGGCAGATTAGTGACATAATGTTCTTTGTCTACAGACACAATATGGGTGATTGTGCAAGTTGATTCAGGTGGCACACTCGCCTTGATGCAGCAGATGGTCAACCTGAAGGAATTAGGATCACCTCCATCAGCAACTCAATCTACTCCCACCACAACATTTGCAAACCCTTTTGCCCCTGTACATCTTGGC